>JBAFWW010005832.1:0-28167 GCA_036873685.1 Agapornis canus | reverse complement strand
ATAATTTAAGTAAATGTAAAAAGCTGAAGGGAGAGAACCGGCATCCGCAAACCCGGGCGGCGAGCGGGGCTCGGGCACGTGACAGCGCCCCGCGCCCCCATAGGCTGGGGCTGCCGGGCAACGTGGGCCCGCCCCCTCCCTGCACCTGAGAGAGAGCCTTACGCCAACTGCGTAGGGTGGATGCCTGCCCGCCGCGCCAATTCCGTAGCGGCGCAGAACCGGCCGTTTCCTCCCCCTTCGCGGCAGGCCAGCACAGTCTTACGGAATTGACGTAAAGCTGCTTGGCTCATCCCGTCCGGTTTCCTACCTGGGGCCGCTACTCCTTACGTTAACTGTGTAATCCCACCCCCCGCTCGCGGTCGAGGGCTCGCGGCAGTTCAGAGAGCTCTCGCTGCTACGCGGGTTAGGAGCGGCTAAGCTTGCTTCTAGGAACGTCACTTGCGTAAAGCTCCTCAAAGAGGTTGGTGGTTCTTACGAATTTTCCGTAATGTCGTCAACGCGGGCACTGCACCTGAGAGGGCTCCCGTTGCGCAAAAGTCGTAGGTGCTAGCGTGTCGGGCGTCGAGTGCGTAAGCGGCGCGATAGGGCTGAGGGGCGGCTGGGCCTGGCGGCGCGGCGGGAAACAGGTGTGTGTCTGTGGGGAGGAGCCGCCGCCCCGGGGCACGTCGACGGGCACAGTTCGTGTGCTTTCACCCACACCCAGGCCCTCTGGCAGGGATCCAGGGCCGTGAGTGCAAACGCGCACCAGAGGCAGACCCGTCCCTGCCGGCCGAAGGAGTGGGACTGGGCCTGGGGTGCAACCCCGGGCCCGGCGGGGGGATGTGGCAAAGCTGAGGTGAGGCGAGGCCGAGCACCGCCGACCCAGTCAGAGTGCGTCCCTGGTGGTTTTTATATCCCCTTGCACAATCCAAAGCGGTGTGGAAAGAGACCAGTCTCCTAAATAGAGCTGAGGAGTAGCGTTTCCATGTGAGTAGCTGTTCCCTGCGTGGAATCCTCAGTGGTTGTCTGAGGACATTAAAATCGAGTCAGCTTTGTGGTGTGTTTAAGTGCATTGCGCTGCACAAGGAATATGGTTTTCAATGTTCTCCATCTTCTAAAAAGCAAGACAAAAGGGTTCCAGTTAGCTTTCAGCGGCGTTAATTGTTCCTAATCCCAGATATGTGGCTGTTCTAGAGCAGATGGGCACTGCAGTGAAATGAGCTCCAGATCCTGTCATTCACCAGACTCTTCAGAGAAGTGTTAGTGACCCAAAACCTTTAGGTATGAGGAGGGTGGGTTGAACCTGGTGGGTTTTTCTGGCTTTGGATGTGTTCCATAGAACCTTCGTGGTTTTGTATCAGCATTCAGGTGGCTGGTATCTTCACATGAGCGCTTCAAAATGTCTGCCTGATTTTCTTGGTTAAGTGCTTTTCAACATATAAATCCATGGCACTTATATTTAATAATGCTTTTTTACACTTTTCAGAAATAATTACATATAGGCTGTAGAGGTGAAAGCCTTTTGATGGGGCAGCTCTTTGCCAAAGCAAGCAGTACACAACATGCTGTGCTGAAACAGCCTATGAGGGAACGCTGGCAAAAGGCAGTAGGATCAGGAGATTTGCAGGACTGCAGTGAAACAGTAACTTTCATTCAAAAGAGTGATTTGCAGCATTAGATGGAAGTAGAAAGCAAATGTGTGTTGATAACTTTACCTGTAATGAGAGGTCCAGCTTGTTCAAATTGAACTTACATTTTTTGTACTTCTTTGCAAGCGTATGGCTAAAGCGTCACCTTACTTTTGAACAGACGTAGCTCTACTTTCATAACAAACTTTTATCTCATGGTGGTTAAGGATTGAAGGGAGAAACAAATCTGTTACTGCTTTCATGTCTAGAATTGCGAGGTTTCAAAGCAAATGAGTTTAGCTGCAACTTGCATGTGCCTTTAAAATACTAGCGCGGACCTTAAGAAGGGGCGAAAAGATAATAGAAAATCAAAGACTTGTCCAAGGACTTAATGTGAGAACCTTTTTATTTGAAACTTTTACAGCAAAGAGTACAAACAGAACCCATAGGGAGGCAGCTGGAGGAGATAGTGGGATGGGAAGGGACAGCTGTGGAGAGTAGTGGCTGTGCAGTGAAGCTGGAGATGTAGGGAGAGCAAAATCGGCAAGGGATGGCATCTCAGTGCAGCTCTTGCAGAGGCAGAAGAAAGATATTTTCAGCTGTGGTCTGAGTGAAATTTGGAATTTTTCCGTTGAGTTCTCCCTTGGGCTAATGATTTGCCAAGGGCAAAAACACAGAGGAAAGGGGATTGATGGATTAATTTAGAATACAGGGGATTGGGGGAGCTTTGGCTCTGCAGTACAAGGATATAAATTTAACAAGGAAAAGAACATCTGAGGGTTGGAAAAAAAGTTAACATCTGTCTTTAGGCTTCATGGCATAAAAAGGGAGAAAATTTAATTTATGTCTCTAAGTACTTAGAGGTGGAGACTTGAACTGTGCCAAAAGCAACATGGAATTAGAGTTACCGTGATGAAAGTTAAAATAATTAACAATAATTATGCTTTTTCTTGGGACAAAATACTGGCATGGAAAGAATTTTTTTTAATCTCTGACTCTGATGGAAATAATGTTTCCGGCAGACCTTGTCGTAGGAATATTGAAGACATTGTCATGTATTCTTGAGCGTTACCAGCTTTCCCAAGCTAAGGCAGTCATAAAGGTTTGGAGGTGCAGAGAGTAAGTTGAGTGAAACACTTGGCTGGAGCTCACACACAAACAAGTAGCACAGTCTGGATTAGAATTCCAAGCCTTGTGCTCATTCTGGTGGGCTGTCCTCATAGTCATGGGCAGAAGAAAATCTAAAGGGTGATACTGGAAATACAGAGTGTATGTTGTTAGTGTGTAACTTGGACTTTAGTTTTGGTTTTTTGGTTCCAGCAAATCTAAACTTTCTGGGAAAAGTGATTATGGAAAGGGAACTCACAGGTAACTTCTGAATGCTGCATGTTGGCTAGTCCCCTTATATCTCCTGACTGATCACATTAAGCTAGGATGGTCTGATTTTAAGTTCTATGCAGGCTTTGTGCTGGAACAAGTGTCTATAATGTAATAAACCAAATTATATGAGAATAGTATACACAGATCTGAAGTGTTAATACAGAGAACAGTCGTGGTGACCGAAGCCTTTTAGGCTATTATTTCACTGATGTTTACTGGCACAATAATTGTGAAATTAGTTTGTGGAAATACCAAACAAACCCACCTGTACCTGGGCTGATTTCCTGCCTGTAGATTAAACCTGATTAGACTGTATTTTATAAATGTGATAAGGAAATTTTATTACCAGTATTAAATGCAAAATAGAGACAAGTGAACAGCTAGTGTGTGTGACCAGCATGTGAAAGCTGTTTTCCTAAGAACCAGGAAAGAAAGAGAGACCTTCACCAAAAGTTGTTGCTGGCTACTGGTTTAAGCCAGGAGTACACAATGTGAAATGTGCAGCGAGGCAGCCCCATGAGATGGTGTACTTGGATGATCTCACATCAGCTACAACTGCTACGTTTAGGACTAAATGGCTATTAGCTGTAGTAAGGGGAAAAGCCTTAAGTGAGCAAGGATGAAATGTAACCTATCAAATTTCAAGTGTTTGCTTGCTATTGCTTACACACAAAAGGGAATGTTTGTGTAGTACCTGAGGGAAGGGGTATTTTTCTCATAACTCGGAAAAGAAATCTCTGTTTGAGACTTAACATTGTCCAGTGACCCAGTTCTTTACTTGTTTCAAATTCTGCCTTTAGACATGTACTAAAGTTAATGGGATTTACGCAAAGATGTCTGAAGACAGACTTTGAATTGGACAAAAATAACTCTGTATGAGGCAGGTATTTAAAAATCTTCATAGGAATCCTTACACATTAAATCAGTCTCAAGTTTCACAAGACTTAAAAATAACAAAAAAATGAAGAATTGGGAAAGGAACTTGTTTGACTTTACGTCTTTTTAATCTATAAACCCAAATAATTGCATGTGCTTAACTTTAATTTCATTGGGACTAATCACACATTCAGTGTGGCTGCTTGTGTTCTTTGAAGTCAGGCAGTCTTTGAATACTTTCCACCCAGGAGGCTTGGATTTAGAAAGGGTGATAAGCTAAGGAGATGACTCACAAATATAAAGAATTTTGAAGGAAATCTTGAAGTTCAAAAGAGCAGCTCATCTTTAATGGCAAAAATGAAGTTGGAAACAATTCCATGCAACGTAAAACAGTGTCCAGAGCCACTTTTCTGTCTTGCTGTGTTTGCTTGTGTGGAGAGAAGTAAATAGAAAAGGAGGTGAAATACCAAAGGATACAGAAGACAGGATAAGGATAGGAAGTTATGGTGTCATCTGGCTTCTGTATAAAAAAACCCCAACAACATAGTGAAAGGTGAAAGTTAAAGCATTATAATCAGTGTAAAGCCAGATGTTCAGCAGGTCAACACTGCATTCAGAAACGGTAACCTTCTCTTAAAAAATCTGCTGTCTTTACAGGGTGACTCTGGACTTGTTAAAATCTAGACTCAGCAAATGTATTTCTGCAAATCTGCATTAAAACCAAAGGCTAAATATCTGAGTGCTCAGTTGCTGGCAGCAGTTTTGGGGTACAGGAAGGGAAATCAGTGTTGAAAACGTGATGGATTTTAATTGAATCTGTTTTGCTGCAGGATGTGGGCAGAAGATTCACAGTGGGGAAGAGTAACACAAGATGGTATCAGTAGAGCAGCCTCTAGGTGTAACTGTGTGTAGGTCTTACTGTTCAGAAGGCATGTCCGAGTCTTAACCAAACAACTCTGCATACACTTACTTATGCTGGGACTGATGTAACTTAAGCCTTACCCCCATACTGTTGAGGTTTACTTTAATGTGGGCTCTAACATGTCTATTTTATAGTGAGGATCTTGCAGAAGGTGATAAACTGAGTTAACATTTGGTAGTTCTGAAATGCCAACTCGCTGTTCCTCGGGCAGCCCATGTTGTTCCTAGGTGTCAAAATTTACCTTGCTTTGTGTATACTTGATCCCAGTTTTTATTGCTTCGTTTCATTGTGTCTTCATTTTTGTCTGCCCTACAGCTACTAGATGGTTAATCTGGGGCATGATGCAGCAGAGTTTAATTCAGGAAAATGCTTACAAGATCTGTATTAATTTTTTTGAAAAGTGTATCTCAGGCATAAAAGGGAGAGACTCAAGCAGATGACTGCCCAGTGTGGAGGGTACTTAAAAACCTGGGTTCTGTGCTGCAAAACAAAAGATGACATACATAAACCTGGCAGGTCTTTGTGTATCTAACCAATTGCTAAGAGTTTTACAGAGTACTTGCTAGTATCTGGTGCAATCCTGAGTGATAGTTGTTTGACTTTGAGCTGGAGCAAAGGAGATGAAATGGTACTGGAGCAAAATTAGACCCTGAAAGAGGAGGAATCACACCATGAAATGTACCACAGTGCTCTTCAAGTCCCACAGCAGGCTCTGTGGGGTAACATTTCAGAGATCTTTTCAGTGATAGGGATGAGGATCAGCTTGAAAAGCAAGCAAAACTGGAACCAAGTAAGTGGGAAATACTTTCAGATTATGACTAATGCAATTATTAGAGAGGCTACTGCATGCACTGTGGTGGATTTAGCTTCAAGTAAGATCAGAAGTTATGCTATGTGTGATTGATTCCAGGTTGAGTTACAATTTGAAGTGCAATTAGTGAGTCATTTACTGCTTTGTATCAATTATTAAAGCCAACAAAGGTCTAGGTTCAAAAAAAAAAGAATGCACATCTCAGTATGTGCTGCTCTACTTGTTAAGCTTCCGTTTTCACTTTTTTGTTTGATGTGTCCTAGCTTTCCTAAGTGTTGTGGTACAGAGTGTTCCTTACTGAATTGTTATACGCTGTACAGGCACTCGGCCTTGCAGTCCCTTTGGTATGACCCTCTCACCGCATCTCTTCCTTACTTTGTTTAGTAAACAAAACTCTTCCTTACTTAGCTGTAGAACCAGCCCAAGTGGAGTTCTCTATAGTGAACCTGCAGATCAGCAGCTTTCTGAACCATTTGTCAACAGAAGTGCTTTCATTCTGTTTTGATGGGTGCTTCTCAGGACACAGTGTAATGTAGGTAGCCCTGGCCATTCTAGCAGCTGAATTGTTTTGTAGACTGTGCTGTCTGCAGTCCACTACTTGTATTCTCGACCCATCTGACAACTGCTGAATGTATAATTAAAACTTCCACAGTGGCCATGACAAAACTCATTGCAGTAAACAGTTGTCTTCAAAATGTGAATGTGCATGTGCAGACATGCTTTCTGATGAGATTATTTAATTGTTGCATGGGTCCCAGGAGTGTTTCCTGAGAAATGAAAATGTTGTGGTTAATTTAATGTTTGGTTTTGGTTTTGTTTTTCAAAATATGGATTGCATTGCTCAAATCGTAAAGAAAATGAACTCTTCTAAAGGACTGCTCCCATACTGCTCAGCAGTGATGTAGGAGAGGGCACATGGTCACTACTGTCAGCATGCAGGGAAAACCAGTAGATGTAATTCCTGTCTCAAAGTGTTTCCGCAGGTTGGTGGAATCTAACAAACTTGTTGATGGTGTGATGGCAGTCCCTGAAGAAAGGGAAGTGAGACAAATGATAGTTACTGACTTCATACCCACTAACATCACTAACACAGCAGTTGTGGACCGTGGGGAAAATCAGAGAGAACAGGTTATGGGAAGGGATCAGGCTCACAGGCTTTCTCAGAGTGGTTTCTTCTATTGCTGTTTTGAGACACACAGTGCCAGGCTGCATAGGAGCCTGACCCAACAGAGCATCCCTTATGCAATAGGAAGGCCTGGAAACAAATATTGCCAACCTTCAATAAACATCTAATTAAACATTCTAATGAAGGTGGTGTACTAAATAGTCAGCTGAGGTCTCCTGACTCTTAAGGTCTCTCCGTTGGGAAATAGGGTGTTGATTTATCATCTGGGCTTTAAGGTTTGTTTTTTTTTCTTGTGAATGGAAGTGCTTTTACCTGTTGTGCACATAGGAATGAGGGACTGCAGCTGATTACAGGGCATCTCTCCCTGTCTGGTCTGTGCTAGGAAAGGTGTCAGAAAGAAGGTTCTACAGTCAGGTTGTTGCTGAGCATGTGAGGTTGGCAGTGTCCTGTACAGCAGGTTTCTCATTTAATTTAATGACATCAGGTTCAAAAAACTGAGTGTAGGTCTGCAACTTTCCTACCTAGAGAAGCCCAGCCTGTATAAACAGACGTCCAAAGCAGGACTGAACTTCACAGAGGTGTCCAGTTTTCAATCTTAATACTTTCTGATGCATATTTTGAGATATGTTCCTATGATCATTTAACATTCACAAGGGTTGTGGTTGATGTGATCATAGGCATGGTGAGCCAAGCTGGCAATTAGGTGGCTTTGCATTGTGTGGGTAGGATGTGATGCTTGTTTATCACCTATCAATATAAGATGAGTATTTTCATATCAGTCAGTGGCAAGTGGATAAATATTTGGTGAAATATGTATGTCCTTTCTAGAAAACAGATAATACAGTTGTAAGGGTTACTGGTTTAGGGGGGAGCATGATTGGAGCAGATAAGGGAAGACAGGAGTTTAGTGCAGGTCTTTATCTAAATACGTTAGGGTTTTTTTTCCTTTGAAGTTTAGGGTTGAAAATCTGTCATCTTTCCAAAGTAGAAACAACTTGGGTGGCTTTTTTATCACTAATAGGCAGAATAACGAGGCAGGACTGTGTCTCCACTGAAAGGAGACTCTGTCATACAAGAGGTTTTCCAGGTCAGGATTAAAAGCAAAATATCTCTCATCACATGAGCCTTTGTACTGCACCCATATTTTCTAAATGCTTTTGGCTTATCTTTAATGTTTATGCTGCTATCAAAAATAAACCCAGCTTCCATCTCTGCGGGTGTTGTATTTAGCATCAACAGTGAATAGGCCTTTTCATTCCTAAATGCTGATTTTCTTTCTGTTTTTAATCTGTTTCTGGTACAAAAAGTTTTTGTTTTCAGTGGTTTTGGTGTTGAGTTGTGGGGGTATTTTTTCCCTCTTTGGTTTTTAACTGCATGTTTTCACCTTCCCATCTCTCTTTTTTTCGATGGAAGCAATGGCTGAGTGTCTGTTGATGACCCTGAAGCTTAGAACTTGAATCAGACTATGTGTGTGAGTGCAGCTGGCAGTATAGTCAAAATAATTAAAAAACTAAGTGGAGAGCTCTTAGGAATAATAATAGTTGTTGGAGAGAAATAAACTGTGTTGAACTGTGGCCTAAAAATCTTGCTATGGTTAGAAATTTGCTTATAATGAAGCAGTTTTATAACTTCATGAAAATTTTGTGAGATCATGGACAGAATTCAGTGGTATTTGGAAACTGTTCACAAGCTGTACCCTTGGGATCCAGTACTGACTTTGCTGAAGCTGGTGTTTTTCCTGAATGCATTGGTACCCGAATCCAGTATTCCAACGTGGGGTCAGAGCAGTTTGTGGTTCTGATGCCTGTTTGTCTCTAGATAACCTCTAGAACAAAGAGATACCATCCAGTACACTGAAAGCTGGATCTGACAAATGAGTGTTGGCACGTTCCCTCTAACCAGAATTATAGCACAAGGCTTACTTTCTGAAATCTGCTTTGTCTCTTCTGTGCTAATGTGCTGTGTTCCTTGCATTGCATAAACTAGGATTAACCTTTCAGAATTTGAGACTCTGTACTTTGTGTACCCATCATGCTGCTGCTTAACTAAATAATTTTGTCATATGAAGTGATAAATTGGGACCAGTTCTGCAGCAGATACAGGTCATATTCTAGACATTAGGCATGCACCCCAAAATTTCATAAACTTTGATATGCCAAGTTATTATCTAAATGTAGACTATTTAGTAGCTGGAGATTTCAGTAAGCTGTGACTAGTATATGAGTTGTGTGTGCTGTTGAAACTCTATGAAAGAGTTGGATGTCTGTGTCATATGAGGTATGTAAACTGCAATGCTGACTTATCAATTTTGAAGTATATCAGATTTCCCTTTTAAGGGAAAATTGAGCCCAGTCTGTAAAGGTGGTCTCCTGGACAGCGATCTGTTTGGTGGAATAGATATCCTTGTGATGCCCATATACCAGGAAGGAATCTTCCAGGCTTTACATTCCACATGCAAGTCCAAAATGGTCAGATTAGGTCAGTAGTTTCATGAGTCTGTAAGTAGCTGTCACTTAGAGAGTCTTTCAACCAAATACAAAAGGAAGGTACCAAACTTTATTCTGATAATCCATTTTGAGGAAGCAGGTACCTACACAGATGTGGAAATGTAGCTGTATTTTCTAGAGAGTGTATGTTACACACATTCTCTCATGTTTAGTGTAACATGTCTATGAGGGTAGAAATGCCTCGTTACATGGAATGTTTGTTTCGTGTCTGAGATCAGAAGGTTTCCTTCTGGCAAGTTGAAGACTGTTGATGTATCCTGTATATTATTTATTATTTAATTAACTTGCCAAATAATTGTAATTCAGGTGTGTAGCATCCTGTTTTGCATCCTATTATAGATACTATGCAGCAGTTCTGCTTCTTATGCTTCGGTATGCAGCACTTCTGCTTCTTATGCTTTGGTGTGCAGCCTATCATTTATCTCAACAAATAAATGTAAAAATTCTATTAAATGCGGGTGTTCATGGAGCTGTGACTTTTTATTTATCTCACTTGCTATTTCATGACCCAAATGATTTCAGCTCTTCTAATTACTTATTTAAGGACTATTGATCTCTCAGGTTTCTTCTGGGAGGCCTTTAGGAATAGTATATCACACAAATAGCATTATAGTTGCCTGCAAATTAAGGCAAGCAGACAGACTCTTGTAACATTGTAGTAACCAGGCAGGTGGCTTATTTTAGGCTAAGTTCTATGTGAAATATTTATGTACTGATTTAAATACCAAAGAGCTGGAATTCATGTGGTACTGAGAATGCGGCTATATGGCAGTCAGCAGTTGAGGCTCCTTAGTATAAAGCCCCACAGTTGTGTTCTGAAGTCATTCAGCAGTTGGGGCCTTTTGATAGGAACCACAGAGGCCTGAGTCACTGTCCTTGGCTTTCTATTGGAGTGCTGGTGTAGTCAAGGAGAAAGATAACAAGACTGTGAGATTTAGCACATACAGAAGTGTTGCAGCATAGAGAAGTAACATGTGATCATCATCATGCATTATGTTTCCTGATAACTTTTTCAGGATGGCATTTAAAATGCTCATATTTAAAATAAATATGTATGGGTTTTCCTGCTCCACGTCCCAAGGAGTTCTGTGTTTTATGTCATCAGTCAGCTTTTCCTCATAGTGGTACATGACCTCTGTCAAGTCTTTAATAAGGTGCTGTGAAATTTTACTGAGAAGAAGTGATGGGATGATCCTGGTGACTTGCAGGCAGATCCTCCCTCCTTGACAAGAGTCAAATGGCTAATTTGATTTGTTGCTGAGAGTCAGAAAAAGGTTACTTTTGATTTATTTTGCATATTCCAAATTCATCTTTACAGGTAGACTTTCCCCAACTTTGATAAGTGATTAAATAGGCTACGTGAAGAGTATACAATATTTTTAAAGGATGGTTGCCTATGGGGCACATAAGTAGGAAGAGTACTAATGAAAGTTGATAATTTAAACATTTGAAGCCAGGATGGTGTATTTGTTGTAGATTTAGTGTAATAAGGATTCATTATGTGCAAAATTAAAGTGGTTTTAAACTATTAGAAAATTTTAAGTGTGGAAGTCAAAGGAGAAAGGATATTTTCTTGTTTCCCTTCAGTTCTGTTGCATTGTGCATCTTGCAGTTCGTAATCAACCTGCATATCAGCACTCCCACTGGATAACGATCTTCCAGGCTTATGCTGCTTGTACCCTGAAGCACAGCTGCTCTTCCCAGGGGACAGGCAGGATGCAGTCAGTGCTGCTTCTCTATTCTGTACTCACTAATTGATCTCTGGCTTGGTCACTTCCAGCAAGGTCACAGAATTGGCAGGCACAGAAACAGTGTTTAGTGGAAGATTTAAAGGGGAAGAGCAGAAGAACCTCACATGAGTTGTTTTGTTTGGGGTTTTTTTAATTCACAAATGTTTTTGTTAGATCTTCTGGTTTGCTTCTACGGAAATATGAAACTTGGAAGGAACTGGTACGAGAAGTTTGTCCATGGTGACCTGTTCCTTCAGTTTGAGAGTTATGCCCTGAACATTGTTCCATTCTCTCTTTGCAATACTACTACTGTCTCTATTATAACAGGGTGTCAGCATTCCAATTGCAGGTCAGCTTCTGTAAAGGCAAAGTGATTTCTGATCTTCTCAAATTCCTTTCTTTGCAGAAGACTTGTCATGCTGGTTTTGAAAGGCATCCATGTGTGTGTTCTACAGAAGGGCTTGAAATCATCCATGCTACTTTCCCAGAGCTGCCTCTGATTAATTCAGGCACTATCATTTGGAAGGCGATGAAAATTTGGGGTTACAAAACCACAACAACGAACAAACCTAAGCTGTCAGTATCCACATGCCTTGGTCTGTGTTGCTCATTAAACCCCATGCAAGTACGGCTGACTGTCTTTGTCATTGTTACAGTAATGCTGTTTGTACAGTGCTCTGAATGCCGGCTGCTCTGCTCAGCAGGTAGCGGCACAATGAGCACGGCCTCTGCTCCAGGGCCACATGCTGCTGATGCACTGTTCCAGTTGAGCCATTCTAAGAACATTTACATCCTTTTCTAAAACTATGTAGCATGCTGCATGTGTCTACTCAAGCAAAACCATGTGAGAACTGTAAATAAAAAGATGAGTTAGCAAAGTGTAAGTGCTTAAATATGTGAAAAGCAGAAGAGTCTGCAGGGTCTGAATAAAGGAAATGGTCCAAACTGCATGAATGCAAGACTGGAATACCAAGGGCAGAATTATGCTGTGCTGCATTGTAAGGGGTTTCATGAATGGTGTGGCAGAGACTGGAAGAGGGATTTCGTTGACCTGCTGAGACTTGTGTGATCTAAAAATACATAGAATGTAATATATAGAATCATAGCCACTGCAGCATTTTTAGGGAATAAAATATGCAGCTTCCTCAGAAGTGGAATGTTAAGCAAGGTCTCATGAAGCAGGCATTCCAAAGTGTTGGATTGTAGAATATTATTTATTCATGTTGTGAATCAAATTGCAGTAAGTAGCATATGCTGTGTTTATAGTTGCTCTCAATAGCAATTGTATGATCAGCTAGAGACTTAAAGATCAGGCAGGATGTCTTTGGAAACGGGGTGTAGAAGCAGCCTAATTTGATTATTGCAGCAAATCCATTTTCTATTCATTGTGAGTTGAAGCAAACAGTTTGATGGTTCAGAACTACTTATGCTCTTCTTTTAGAAAGAGAGCTGCTGGTGTTTGATGTTTTAACTCTTGTGTGAGACATGATACTACAGAGAGGAATTGGAAAATGAATGTGTTAAATTGTCATAAATCCCTGAGCTAATGAATTGATTTGATATTGTTTATTCTACTAGAACTCAAAGTGATTAATTGAATAAATATTTAAGTTTGAATCTTTAATTCGTCTATAAATATGTATAGTAATTAATGAGGAGGCAAGAAATAATCTTGAGAGTCACCTTGGGCAGAGAATAAGCATGCATGATGCATTCTTGGGAACCAGAGATGTAATTATGGTATCTAACCTCTGCCACCAAGTGGCAGTTAGATTTCACTGCCTATCGTTGGCCCCATCCGGTGGAGGTCTGGCAGCAAAGCGGCACTGCTGATCAGCAGCCAGCACTGTCCCTGTGCAAGGGAAGGTCATTGTGCCTGAGGGAAAGACAAAAGCACGAATATTCTTTACGCAGAATTAGACCTGGAGTTTCAGAAGTTTTCCCAGCACAAAACAGACGTTGGCCTGAATGTGTGACTGTAGCTGAAGTTGACAGCTACGTTCTCTGCTTGAAGCTTAACTCTGAGGAGCAGGCCATAGTATTTTGCCCAGTGCAAGGGACAGACCAAATCCAAAGAGGAGGAAGGTGGAAGAATGTTTATTGTTGATGTCTCTCTATTGAAATGGATAAGGACAAACCAACCTGTAAAACTGTCTTGGAGGATTAATCATTTATCTACTTGCAGTTCTCTAAAAAGCCTGTATTTATTCTTTATAATACACAACTATGCGTTTAAAATGAAGAGCATAGAAAACAAAAGCAAATGGAAAGAAGAGGGTGGAATTAAAGATAGAACATGGGAGTTGTTATTCTGATGAGTCATTTGTATATGTACACATTCATTATAGATCCACTATAGAATCATAGAATAGTTAGGGTTGGAAAGGACCTTAAGATCATCTAGTTCCAACCCCCCTGCCATAAAAAGGGACACGAACTTGCTATGATGGGTAATGTAGGTGTTGTCACCACTGTGTGTGCAGTCCCTTGTGTGACAATGCAAAAAGGTTGTCTGTTTCCAGGTTACCTTACAGCTAGATTATATGATGTTGTAAGAGTTGATTCGTTCCTGTCCCTCACAGAAATGGTGGAGGGGTAAATAGTGCATTAGAGTAGCAAAGCCAGTCATACTTTTCAAGAGAGCAGTAAAATTACTGATTAGATAATTGCCATACATCACACAACCACTGACTGATCTGAAAGACATGGTGTATATTCTGTATTTAAACACTTCACATTCAATCAGGTCTTACAGGTTTAAAGTACCTCTGTATTATGTTGTTCTTGAACAATATTTGGGCCAAGTAGGAGCACAGCAGGACATAGGAGAAAGTTTCTGCTCACCAGCATGTAAATGTATTCTTCTGAGGGTGCTACAGGGAATTTCTGAGGCACATGAGACAGCTTCTTGCAGTGAGAATGGGTGTGCAGATTCTCTGGGAATTAAAGGATTCCATTAAACTGGAGCAAAGCTGTTGTAGGGCACATTCATATCTTATGCTCAGTGAGGAAATACTCTTGCACAATGCTGCTTCTTTCCACCAGAATTCCTGTATGCTTTTTGTGCCATACATAATTCAGATGCAATACATAATTAAAGGACTAGAAAGCCACACTTACTTTCATATATTTAAATCACTTGGTGAGGCAGAGACAGTGTTTGCCTTGTCTGTGCTTTTGCTTCGTCTTTTGTTCTAGTCTGTTGGAACAGTGGAGACCATGGTCTGAGCAATCAGAAGCTATTGAGAGCCACAACCAAAATGCTGATCAGTACCAACTGATGGTCAGGATTAGTATTGCATTAGGAGAAAGTGTAAGTATATAACAAAGTCCAAATAATATCCTTTGGAAAGCACAGCCTTTTCAAAGGGAAAAAAAAACCCAACCCTTAAATTGATTTCCTTTTGAAGCATACAGATCTCACAGTAACAGTAAAAACCTCTGCCTTGAATTGTCTAGACTTGTGCACTTCCTAGGAATAGTATCTGTGTAGCAAATGAGTGTGTGTAGCAGCTGTTTTCTCATACAAGTCTGCAACAAAGACATGGAATAAAAATGAAAAGGCAAAAAAATAGTCTTACATCTTGAACTTTCTCACCATTCCTTTCTGTTCTGCATTTCTTAGAGCACTAGTTTCTGGGTGGATCACATGATAGTATTTCCAGTGCTATAGTGTGCTCTGTGTAGAAGTGTTTCTTAGGTGCCCTGGGCCTTTGTTTCAAATATTGAATGTATTTTATATATTTAATCACCACCAAGCAGAGTGTTTGGGTACAAGCTGTTTAGAGCAACTGTCTGTGCTATTGCAGCCTACTCAGGGCCCTCAGGGAGCCCTATGAACAGAAAGGTGTCTTGGATTCCTTTGAGCAATTCAGTGTTTGCAGATCCTTTGGTTTGTTATGGCTCTTGGGTTATGGGATGGAGATATATTGGGAAATCTGTCCAGAGAGCATGGTGTTAAAAAACATCTGTTTAGAGATTCAGGAAAGCATTCTGGAAAATGCTGCTTCTCTGCTCTGAGCACCAAAACTGTGAAGAAAACCTAGGATCTGTTGAGCATGAGGTGGAAATCAGTATCAGCAGCATCCTTCAGAAAAGAATTAAAAATGGAAGACCTTTTACAACCCATGGCAGAAAGAGCCTCTTTAGTCAAACAAGGTACTGTGTAGAGCAATTTTAATAGGGCTCCTCCTGTCAAAAGGACTGAACCAACATCTCCAAACCTTCCTTTTATAGATAAACTGTGTCCCTCAGAATCCTTACTGCTCTTTCAAGCCCAACCAGCATGTTTTGTGATGGAGATATTTAGTATTTGATAGTCTGCATTAAGCCTTTTCCATAATAAATTTATAGCATTTAATTCCTTCCACTTATGGGTTGTTTTCTCTTCTGTATTTCCTTCCCTCCCCACACACATTTGTGAGTGGAAACAACCAACCAGAAGCATTACTCTGTCACTTGATACCTCTCAAGAGCTCCATTACTCAGAATTTGCATGAATACTCCTGTAAACAGCATCATCCCAGGGTTGGTTCCAACACCAAATCATCACTCTGCTGTTACGCTGTCTGCAGTCGTCAGCCTGTCCTGTTCCATGACCTGCCTTCCTTGATGGTGTGGATAACCAGTCTCTAAGGTTCAAACCCCTTGCTTATCCCAACCTGTAGTAATTGAGGCATTTTTCTGGCAGGTCATTGCAAACAGAATTTCAGTGTGATAATCTCCTGCAGAGGGACTCTCACTTTGTTCCTGTTTTTCTTTTTCACACTGCTTATGACACCTCCATCTGTTTGCTGTTCTGTGCTTGAATCGTTGCTGTGAAAAATAAAATGCTACCACATCTTTTCTTCTTTCTAAAGACAGAACAGATGACACAAAAGTTCCCTCAAAGCTTGCATCATCTAGTGTTTTTAACTCGTTGGATAGATGTTACTCAGGACTTTCTCCCTTTCTCCAAAGTTCTGACCTTTGGCAGTCTCAGGGTCTGTTGAAATGAAGCACTTAACTTCCTTGCAGCTTGCTCTCTGTGGGCCTGAACCAAAGCTACTGTAATTGCTGGCTGTCTTTAATTACTTCACTGGGCTTTGAGTCAGATGGGAAGTGTGGAAGATGCATAGTAATTGCCAATCTCTCTGGCTTCCTCTGGCACTTTGGCTGCTGCTGGTTGTCCCATGAATACCTCAGAACTTGTTACTTTTCTTTTAATCCTCCCATTTTAATATCTCTGCTTTATGTCCCACAAGCTAAAACTGCAAAAACTTCTTTGTGATTTCTGTGCAGTCCAACTCTTTCCCGTGCTCTCCACAGAAATTCTGTCTCCACTGGGCTCCCTGCAGAACGGGAGCACAGGAAATCCTGGTTGGGGTTGGAGCTTCAGGGCCTTCAAGGTGCTAAAATTTACAGGTTTCTGCTCTCTGAAAGGAGGAACTGGCTTGGCCTCCTCATATGCACAAATAAATTGTGCATCTAACTCTATGGAGTCCCAAATCTGCTTTTGACTGTGTTCTTTTCATTCATCCCCACTTCTTTCCTTTCATTCCCCATCACTACTGGGGAGCTGAGGAATAAGAGTGCCATGCTTCTGTACTTAATCTTTAGTGACCAAAAGTTGGGGATGACTCTTCAGTACTATTTTCTTTTGAACTGAGATGAATTTGCCTGCTTCTCTGCTCTCTCACGGTCGTTCTCCATTAATTGATACTTAAGTGTTATGATACCAACAGTATATAATGCGGTAAAGGCTTGGAACTGGGAAGATGTGCAATCTAACAAGGAAGTATAAGCCTCCCTGTGTGCCGCCATACTTCAGTCCCTACCTCTGCTTTGAGAACAGCTGTCCTGTAGAGAAAATGTCCAGGCTGAGTGTTTGTTCTGTCATGTGGTTATTTTTCTCTTAAATGTTTGTTTTACTTCTACTTTTCCTGTTTGTTTTAAATGAGATCCCTTGCAGGGGAAAGCTGCAGTATTCAGAAACTGAGAGACTGAGGAATGTACAGAAAAAGCCCTTTCTCTATCCATGAATTCATACTGCCTTTTCCTGTGTCTCAGTTCTTCAGCAGCAGGGACTAATCTTGATGATTCTGCACTAATGGAGAATTTTGAGTGTGTTTTCCAAAGAGAATCCTTAAAGAGTCTAATGTGGATTGTGGAATGTTTTACTTTTCATGTAGCTGCATGTAATTGTTCTTGAGCTGCCTTTTTACCTAAGTAATTCACATTAGTTTAAGCACTTGCAATTGCTGAGTTAATATTCTTGATCATGTTAACAACATCTGTTGTGGGAGTAACTGCATTTGCAGTTACACGTGCAGAGCAGAGGGGGAGTACAGTCGCATGGAGCTGTGCTGATGAGTAACCGTAGCAGCAGTAACCTCTTAACCCTGTGGGAATGCAGCCACAACAGCATACCTAATCACCTACTCATCCACAGGAGTTTGTGTGACATCAATGAAGGTTCTGTTATGTTTACCCTGGCGTAGTCTACATCATCCTCCTTAGCACTTCAGATTGCAAAAAACTGTAATCTTTTCTTATCATAATTGCTTTTGTACCTTATTGTGACTCTCTGCCATGTGCACAGTGACTGTTGTGCTCGATATTATCTGTGGTTTTTTGTTTGGTTTTCAGGATATGTATGTATCTTCTAGAGATGATGGTGGGATGGTGGTCGGATGGTGGGATAAAGGTCATTTAGGGCTGAGTCAGTCTATCTTTTTGAATAAGTTGCCAATCTCCTACATTAGTCCTGAAGTAGGATCTTCTGGAAAGGCACTGCATTAGGAAAGGAGGTGCTGTGTTTTCCATCTGTATTACCTTGAAAGGAGTACATTGCTACGGAGCAGCATAATTCAGAGCATTACATGAAAAGTGTAATGGTCAGAGGAGACACAATAACAGCTCCATCAAATATTGATAAAGTAGGATTATTAATTAGAGCAGGGGTGTAGGATTAAAATGCCCCTTGAGTTTCATTCCCCGTTTGATGCGAGAGTGTGGTTTTGTGGTCAGAGAGTAGGAAGCTCAGGACAACTGGAATCTTTTCTCATCTCTTCACTGTGTTTTCTTAATGCCCTTAGTGGTTCAGAGGATATATAATGTTATTGACCAGAGTTTGTAGAACTATGATATGCTGCTATGGTGGCTGAGAGTGAATTTTACAAGGATCTTTCTGTTAGTGTAGTTTAGTCTGATCTGTAGCTCATAAAAGAGAAACCCACTTCTGAACAAGCTGATAAGGTGGAGTCTTGTTCTGGAGTCTCATCCACCTTCAAGGAGATGGTGACAGCACTGGATCAGTACTGGAGCAGAGTGTATGCCATGGGACCACTGGCCATCTAGTGCAGAGTGGAGGATAATATTTTGCTTTTGATGGTAGATATGGTGCTGAACTAAATAGTTGTCAAAGCAAAGAGAAAAAATGGAATTTCCCAGTTACACAGCCCTTGTTTAAAAAGGAGTTTTCAAATGTCTCACACTTGAAAAAGACACTGCAGGTTAGAAATGAGATTTCCTTTTAGAACAAAGACCTAATCTGCATGACTAATAACAGTTGAGGCCATTAAAATAGAAAGAATTTCCATTTGAATTTCTTTTGAACAGTGTCTGCATTCTCTGTGTCACTGGGGTATTAGCGCTTCTTTTCCCACAGTTCTGATCCACCAGGACAGTGCAGTAAGGATTTGTTTTCCTCTAAGTGCTTTCTGATTCTTTTACCTAGAAGTGTTTCAGACCTGTTACAGTAATACAAGTTTTGTAAATTAATTCTCCCATTCTTATGCACAGAGTGTGCATTCTTGGCATCCCTCACTTTATGTCTGTTTAGGCAGGAGCATTTTAACATTCCCTGTGTGCCCAAAGGCTTTTTTAACTGATAAAACTCTTCAGTCTAAAGCATCTTCTCTTTTTCTCTGTTCCCCCCCTTCTCCCTGAAGTGTTTCCCTGCTCTCTCTAGAGCCATTAGATGTTCTGACAGTGCACTTCAGGAGATCAATATGCTTTTGGTATTCAGAGGCATTATCATTCTGAGGCTGTGCAACTAGTATTTATTCATCCTATTAACATCTGCTCAGAATTCCCAACATCCCACCATAGCTAACAGAGAATGACCGTTTTGTCCTTGGTCAGGCTCTGTGGATCGGATGCCTGACACCTGGCTTATTGTTGGAGAGATTCCATTTCACTCTTTTACTTTGTTTTGGCCTTATTTCACCCCTGAAGCTCAGTTTCAGCTGAAGATGGATGGATGAATTGGGAAGCATTGGCTCCAGTGCTGCTGTGGTAATTCGTTTGTGTTACTGCCCAAGTACATTATTTAGTTCCCAAATTGTAGGAACCTGTTCTGACCTAGCAGTGAGATCCTATCAGCCCACAGGGATGTGCTTGCAATCGAAGTACCACTGCTGTGAAGCAATAGAAAACGACAAGAATCCACTGGGCAGAATCAGCACATCACTGTCTTTACTGGCTAGTTTGGTGGAGGATTATAAGCTTTAAAGTTATGGAGAGAGGATGAACTGTGGCTTTGACTTCAGAGTTCACTGCAGTGGATATTTGATGGAATACAAAGTACAAGCTTTATGATTATAACAGAAATTGGTAATAGGGTTAAGTTACTGAGGGAAAATAAGCAAATTTGGAGTTAAGTATGTATTTGTGTTGAAGTTAATAGCCAGGAGTGGATTCGATATTTTAATCTCATGTCTGAAACCCATAACCTCTTAACTGAATGGAAAGGAATTGTTTCAAGGTGGACAACCAATGTGTTGACACTCCTGGCTTTCTCCTGTGCATTTTTATTGCTTCTGTTTACTCATTCATGTACGCCTGAAAGCTGGTTATTGTGGTAAGAGGTGCTGGATCATTCACATGGACTGTGCACTCTTGAAGGCTACTGAGGGTTGACTCTGACTAACAAAAATCATTTTCATAGTTGGACTTCTTGATTATAAATCAATATTATAGACTGCTTTAATTCATCATGCTATAAAAGCTTCATTTTTCTCTTCTCAGAGGCCATTGAGCAAATTTTGTTTCAGACATATTGGATGAACTCCCTCTCATGTACACTCAGAACACCAGTTAGCAGAGCTAAAGATTCAAATGCTTGTGTTGCAGATCAATGTCACCTTCTGCAGACACTTAGCAGGAACTTGGTTTTCCTGCTGTTGCAAGACATGAAGTAGAAAATGTGCATGAACCATGCTCCCTAAGAGAAGTGGAACAAACTAGAGCTTCCCTCAGGGCAGGGAGAAGTGCTTAAGCCCTAAAAACCTCTGCCTGCCCTTATCTCTGGTCCAGCTATGCACTTAGGCATGAGGGATTCAGCCTGATTGAAGTCCGCAAGTATCATGGTTAAGATGGACATGTCTTTGGAGTTTATTTTTTACCATGTCTTTGAAATAAAATTTGATTTGACATTACTGATACCTTAAAACCTGTAACTGATCATGTATAAGCCTTCACTATTTTGAAGTTGGGAAAATGCTTAATATATTGGTACAATTCACCTGTGGTATTTATCATAACTGATGTTGAGCTGTCTTTGGCAGGGAATGTCTATTTCCATAACATCTAATTGTGTAGGTCCTTAGTCCTTGATTTTAGGTTGCAGTTATGCAGTAGCACTACTAGAGAATGAGAACACTAACTAGGTATGGAATTGTCTCTCAGCTCATATAGTTCTGATCTGACATTTGTGCTTCCAGAGGAGTAGTAATATGGCTGTTCATAATCAAAACTTCCTATGCCAGAAGGAAACAGTCAGGGGTAGAATAGTATATATAGTATAGAATAAGTATATATACTTACTAAGTTGAATTTGCTGACTTACATGATACTTTCTTAGTGGAGTCTACACATACAGAGCAGGTCTGGAAGAACTGTTGCCAGTGTGGTGACAAGTTAATTATTCAAGTTCTAATTATGAAACAAATTCAGTGTTATTGACACTGGGATGAACCACCATTTGCAGACCATGACAAGAAGCTTGAATGCTGTCAGCAGTTATGTACAGATCTGTATTTGTCATTCTTAAAAGGTTTGTTAAGCAATCTGACAAATGTATGGCTATGGAAACACTAGGGTTTAGTATCTTGGCAAAATGAGATGTCTGCCCACAGGCCAGTGAGTGCTGCAGTAATCCTGGCAAGGCAGCCAGACCTTCTTAGCCAAGCGATAGCACATCCAGCAAGTTTTGCACACCCAGTTCAGGTAAGGCCATTACTCTGGGACATCTGTGAAGAAACAGCTGACTCGTGGGAGCTCAAGTCTATGAAATACAACAGAAGTTAAGTTCAGAGGTTTGCACAGTCCATGGTCATGTTAATTCTGGTGTGAAACATGGCCTATAAAGTCATGAGTGTGTGAGACAGGTACTGAAAATAGATGGACAATATCCCTGCTTGTGAGTCAGGAAAAGGAATTAGATGGTAGAGGTAATAGGAGTATTTCTTGAATGGTGTGTTCATTGAGGTGCAAATATGCAGACAGCAAACACTACATCTGTGGCTTCTTGGAGAAAGTTACTCATCCTCAGCATTTGTCCCATCCATGGTCTACATACATTTTACTTCTTGTCACCTACTGTGGGAAGAATGGCTAGTTTTTCCCAGAGGCCTCATTACAGAGCAGGCTGTATGAGACTACAGAGATTACATCTGCAAGGCAAAAGAGCTTGGTGGTTTATGCAGTATTCAAAGGTGTCATTTCCATGACAGAGGTAGATGTCATAGGACATGCAGGACTTTGAGGCTAGACTGTTCAGAACACGCAGCTGACAAGGTACACTTGATGTGTTTGTTTTTCAGGTCCAGCTGGGGGCTTTCCCAAAATTCCCTTTTCCACCTTCCCTGTGCTTGGCCTTCATAGAGAGCAAAGTTTTGCATTACAAGGTTCCTTTCACCCAGGCTCTGCTGCAGGGCATAGCTCCTTTACTTTGGCTCTGATTGTAGGTTCCTTTGGTTCCGGCTGAGCATTAGCTTTTCCCCTGAAGCCTGCTAAGCGCCCTAGGCACCAGCCTGACTCCTCCAGGGTTGCCAGCAATGCAGACATTTGCAACAAACATATGCTAATTCAGAAGGTTGCCTTTCAAAGCTGGTTTTAGGCTGGTAGATCAGAAAGCTGCCCAGCACTGCCCTCCAGTGGCATGAGAGGCTCTCTCTAAGCAGCGATGGTCGTTGTGAAAAGGGTATTTACAAGCATGTTTCGTCAGAAAGCCCTCTCAATAATCAGCACAACTTCAACACACTAAGATCCAGTCGATATATTGGACACATCCTGCTTCCTGCTATAACATTTTACTGCAGAAAATCTTGCCTGAGACCTTTTTTAATGCTGTTAGCTGCTTCCTGTTAGCTGCTCAACATTCTCATCTTCCCATCTGCCAAAAGAGGCCCAGTATAAGGGATTTACCTCCACCAAGGCAGCTGTAAGGACTGGAAGAGGATCAAAAGGACTTAAAGTTGACCTGTGGCACTCCAGCAGGGTCTTGCATAGATCAAAGGGTACATACATAGTTAGAGCTTGACTCCTGGAACTCCCTTTAGAGATGGCAGAAGTATGGCCCTGTCTTTACTACAGCCTAGTCTGTGTATGTTGTAAATGGGCTTATATATTGGAGAGGAGACTATCGGTACTATGTATTTTGGATATCATTGTTATGTTTCTTATAATTTGCTCTTCTTTTGGAATGAGGCGTGTAATAAAGATGTTTGCACAAGCAGCCAGTGGTGCAAGGCACAGTGGGTGATTTCAGACTTCAGGCAAATCTGCTTCAATTTTGTCCCCTCAAATCCCAGCCCTGGACCTCCCATAATTTGCAGACAAATAGAGGAATCTTCCTAGAAAGTGCTGGTCATGCATATTAGGAAACGCTGTGCTTAAAATGTCATTCCTCTGTAGAACTGATGTTCTGTTGAGGGAACTTGTTGGTGTCCCAGTTTCTCAGTTAAGGTTGGGTTTCACTGAGGTTGTGTTCACGGTTTGTAGCTGTACAACTGACACAAAACTTGAATTCGAGCCTTGTTGCTGGTGCATCCCAAGGTGCGCGCAGGTTGCCACAGGATGGCGCCTAATGGCCAGGCTTGCAGGGCTGGGAAGAGATGGGCCCTAAACCTACATGTACGGGATATGTATGCTATGTTCAGTCTTAATCCACGCAGATATTTCCTATTAAATTCTCATAAATAAACTGAATTTGTGTGTGTAAAGTGCAGTCAGCTGTGTTGAGACTGGAAATTTTGTGTGGGGTTTTTTCCATAATTTAAGAGCACCTCTAAAGTTTTGACTCACAGACAAAACTCTTCCTTCACTCTCCTGATGTGTAGGTGTTGCAGTATAGTGATCAGTGGGCTGCTTGGCTCAGTCCTGCAGTGTTGCAGGATGTTTCTGGTTGTGTTCGTCTGGCAGCATTGATGATAAGGAATTTCTTTTCAATTCTCATGTTTTCACACAGTGGCCTTCGCTTGAGTTTGTGCAGTGCAGAAGGGGCCTCTAGTGGCCAGATGGAAAAGTGTGACAGTGCATGCTAAGGGACAGTAGGTTTAGTTATTACAGGAAAGAGATGCAGATTGGACCCTGGAGAACAGTTTGCATTGTTCAATGTGGACAAGCAGATTTGTATTCAGTGATGAATTCCAGAAGTGTGAGGAGGGAAGGTGAGGCTCTCCCCTCTGAGGCAGCTACATTGGATATGACAGGAGATAGGAATGCCTTTATTCTTACTAGTTTCTCTCTGTGATGTTAGCTGTCATATCACACATCTAAGCTGTAGTATCCAGTCTGTAATATTAGGATTATTTTAAGCCCTCTGTGAAGAAAGATCATGAAACTCATGCAATGTACATTGTTGTTTGAATGGAATGTGCAGACTGTTTTGCTTAGTTTCTTTGCTGTGCAGTTCATTCTGAACTGTTTGTAGAAAAGTGTATAGGATTGTGTTGTGAAAAGTACACAAAAAGGTATAGAATAAGAAGACAAACAGGTTCTGCTGAGTACCCTAGACCTACTTTCTCTCCTTACTCTTAATCCACCTTGCTTACTGCTGCCCCATTTTCATGGCATGCATTTCCGGCTTGCAGAGTTTCTTACCTACTGGCTGAGAATAGAAGCCTTGCTGTTATGCTGGCTTTAAGTCTCTTGTAATGAGTGTTACCCAGACGAAAGCAGCTGTGTCCTTTGGCTCTAGTTTTAATACTATGGTAAAGAGCAGATTATAGTGACGTAGGACTTCAGTGATGCGGAGGTAGCACAAACCAAGGCCAGTTTGGGGAAGGCTTTAGCAAGGATGACTAAGGACTTGGAGCTTATGCTTTAGATAACAAATCCACCCAGTTGTGCTCCTTCTTTGGACATGCAGTCAAGCCTAACAAATTAGGGCCTGTACCCTGTACAGAGTTGTGTTAGGGTCCTTTAATTGGACTAAGCTGGTTAATACCATGCTAGCTTTTGCATGCCCAAGGGTCCAGTATAGAAACGGTCTGACATTTATACTGGCAAAATCTCAGGAAGTTGCAGCCATGAACACTGGAAAATAAGTTCTAACATCCTCACAGGTGGACACTGGATTAAGGTACTTTGATTATTATAAGGAAGTTGGATGTCTTGACTATGTGGGCTTTGTTAGCTTGGGTTTTGAGCAACACTAAATGAGCCTGAAGTCCTGTCAGACACTCAGATGTGCTGGCAGTTAGCAGCGGTTTGAAGGAGCAAGTGAACACTTTTTTCAAGAGGATCATCCCTCATAACCTGCTGCAATCCCAGAACTCACAAAATGTGTGTCCTAGCAGGGATAAGGCATGGAAGTCTCACCTGTCTGTGGAAGATTTTGGCTGAGAACCGTATATACCCTATTGTGACAAAAGGATGAAATGCTGCCTTCAGAAAGGTACCACTGGTACCATGTGTGATGTTACTGACTTATCAACCGTGTTATCAGCTCAGTTTGAACATGTCAATGTTAACTTGACAGAAAGACCAAATGAAGACTCCAGAATAGAACTTGGTCACTAGCAGAGGCCACACAGCACAGCAGAGCTGCACAAGTCCTAAGCCTCTGTGAGAGGATGTCCATTTTCTCATGTGTAGGGATTTGTTGCACAAATTGTGGTTTATGAAAGCTGAGCATGTCCTTCAGGTAGACACATGAGCTCCATGCTACTGTGGATAGGTTTATTATCCAGGAGTTGTGAGGTATTGCACAAGTCAACTTACAGAAGGAGCTGAATTCAGTAGGGGAAGAATGGTGGCTTCTTGCAGTATAAATTGTGCAGTGGATTTGTGTGTATTTGCTTTGATTTGGAAAAGGTGAGATGTTGTGAGGATAATTCTTGCAGTTGAGGCATTCTGAGCAGAAAGATTCTGCACGTGTCAGTGTTTGGTGACATCCCCTGACAGCAAAAGAGAGTCTGAGGAGAGAGAAATGAGTTCCAGATGGTTGTGGTAACTGGCAAGAAACTAATGCTGAGGCTGATCTTGAGAAAACAGACTGAAGACACCAGAGATGAAAGTGGGGGCAGGGTGGTCCAGATAAGGTTGATAACACATGATACATCATCTTTGGAGCATTCCAAGGCAGGATGGTGAGATGAACCATTTGTTCCTGAGTTGCAGTGTTTTGGTGGTGAATTCTCTTGTGTGGTGACCTGCTTTCTGCACTGAAGGTAAAACCAAAGGCAGTAAATACCTATTTCCCTGCACATGGCCCAGCAGCCTCTGTCTGCTCTGCAAGGATGCTGAGGTAACACAAATTACTCATTGTAGGATTGCTGTTGTTTTCATCATGTGCAGCTTAGGTCTGCCTACGCCAGTTCCTTGATATACTGCATAGTTTTGGTTTAAACTAGGAATTTGTATGGCATCTTACCTGCCTTCTATCTTTAGTTGTCAGTGGAAGGGTGAGGCAATGCACGTAATTCTTATTATGGTTAATTTAATCCAATTGTGATGTGGATTTAGAGGTACTTAGTAGGTCACAGCAGAGTGTGGGCTCTGTATTTTTCCAGTTACTCTCATAAAACAATGGACACTGATATTTTTTCCCACTTCTAAAGCTAAGCATATGCATCTAAAGATGGTGATGTGATTTAGTGCTTGTGTAATGCAGACACTTCTCCTGTTGAGCTCTACAACTGTTCCTTAGTTGGGAAAAGGATTCATGTATATTTTGTGGGTTCATGTGTCTTGTGGGTTCACCCATCTCATGATGCATGGGAGACAGCAGTAAAGACAAATGTGGGCTAACTCTGCGATTGGGATTAACAGTGTGCTTTTGTCTTTTGTCTTATTTTCTCTTGGATCAAAGCAGCCTGGATCAGGAAATTGTGATTGATCTTCATTTGGAGTTCACTTCTAAATATGAGCTGATACAGAAGCCTGCATCTTAGAAACACCCCCAGCCATCTCAGCCCCCAAGCCAGTTCTGAGCTCCAATCACAGCCATGGAGGAGACACCAGGTTTGTTTTCTTCATTATACTGGGGGAGTTCTAACACCAGAAAGCAGAAAGCAACACCAGGGTCCTGTTTCCTTTTTGCCTGTGCTGTGACTCTCAGTTCTTCCCTTTCTTGCTCCCTTTGACAGCCTGTAACTCACCAGCTGCCTGAGCCTGTAAATCCTGCTCTCCTTGCCCTGTGCAGTTCGATCCGTGTGATCCAGGCAGCGTTTTCTCCTTGTTCCAGGAACACGAGTGAAGCGTTGAGAGTGGATGGGGACTCTGTCCACTGTGTTAGTGCTAGTCACCAGTTCGGCTGAGCATGGAGCCAGTGCCTGTAGTAGGGAGAATCCTCCAGACTCCGTGATGTGGACAGAGCTGGTACTTGCTAGTTTCCTACTACTGTTTCTCCCCAGAGGTTTGTAGAACAGCCACTCTTAGACTTGTCATGGAATTAAGGAAAACTACCTCCAGGGCGTACAATGCTGCTCTCCTGCTGCCACTTTTCCTCTTATTTTGGGGTAAGTTTTTGTCTTCTGTGCCTGATTCTTACCCAGCCACTGTGCAGTAACTTTGGATCAAATCTATGACCTGCAACTGAACAGAATGTCACTCTCACAGTGAGCTTTGATGCCTGAAAACTTCTTGTCTGGCAGATAAACAGGCATTTCATTCCAGATATGTTTTTCCTTCTATTCTTGTTTTCTTTCATCTTTCTCCTGGTGCACATGTATATATGCGTTTATTCACAAGAGCTGAAAGTGTGTGCACTTCCATGTGATGAAGTATTCAGATATTGTAGTAACCTTTTTCTCCATGTAAAAGTTCTGAATTTTATGGTTGTGCCCATAAAGAAGAAACACAGAGCTTTATTTCCATGCTATGTGCTATAGACATACATCTAAGCAATGTACCTAGGGGAGTATATTAATATGCTGAAGTGCCAGATACCTCTGGTACAAAATGTGGAGGAAGAAGAGAGTACACGAGTAGTCTCACTTACAAATTTTGAAGCAAGCAGATCCATCCTGAAAGTGCACTGCTGGGGGTTGATTTTGGTGTTTTCTACATTGAAACTTACTTTATAGCCAAGTAATATACTTGAGT
The DNA here is from genome assembly GCA_036873685.1 of Agapornis canus. Classification (NCBI taxonomy): domain Eukaryota; kingdom Metazoa; phylum Chordata; class Aves; order Psittaciformes; family Psittacidae; genus Agapornis; species Agapornis canus. The sequence continues at coordinate 675 of JBAFWW010005832.1, read as the reverse complement.
ATACTGGGATTCTTCCAGTTCACATGAACATGTCTTTAGGCGCCAAAAATCACCCTTGTATACAATTTCTTATGCTTTCTGGTTCTTCTGGGATGGTGCCTGAAGATGGGGCCTAGACATCTGTTTTAGTCGTCTAGGGATTATATGGTCATGTCAGAACATGTCCAGCCTTTTACTGGAAAGTGTGATTGGGATTGAACTAGCCTCCTTATCCTCTCCTTGGCGCTGCCAGGCCAGTATCTGTGTGTAATACTCCTGCTTGGTTCCCACTGAGCTGGAACAGGAGTGATCACTGACATAAAGGAGTGGAGGTAAAATATGGAGAACATGGGGGAAATACACTGAAGTGCCTTTTCTCTGCCCGTACCTGCTGAACACTGCAGTTGGCATACTCTTGCATCAGTAGCTGATGTTTATGTACTTCCTGAGAGTTGGAGAAAGTTTTCCACTTTCCCTTTGGCTCCCCAACAGTTTATCTGTCTTTCTTTCTCCTCTCTGAAGCCTCCCAAAATCTCCTTTGCTTTGATCACCTCAGACTGTGAATATGAAAGGCAAAATATGGTTAGATTTTTGTCTGATGCCTTCCTCCCCCCCCCCCCCCCCCCCTCCTTCCTTTCCCCTTTTCTCTCTCTCCTTCTCTCCCCTCCCCCCCTTCTTCCCCCTCCCGTTGCGTGG
>JBAFWW010005826.1:0-13709 GCA_036873685.1 Agapornis canus | reverse complement strand
TTATTATTGGTGATAGCAGTAGTGATTTGTGTTGTACCTTGGTTACTGGATTGTTGTTATCTGAACCTGCGGGAGGTGTATTTCTTGGTTCTCATCCCCATCCCTCTGGGAGAGGGGAGGGGGGGATAAGGAGGGGGAGCTGGGTGAGTGAGTGTGCTGCCTAGCTGGGTTTAAACTATGACACCCTCTAATTGGGATGTGCTTGCTGGGGTTGGACAGATGTGGCGATCTTGGCTAATTGCCTCAAAATGATGCAATTCGGGTAATGAAAGAAGTATTGATCTGTGTACCAGTGAGCATAGCTCCTTTGCATTGAAGAGATCGATTTGTGATACTCAAGTGTCTTTGGCTTAATGGCAATAAAGGAGTTGGTGCATTGTTCCAAGGAATGTGACAAATCTGAATTTTGTCAAATTTCTGCATTTCCTCTTATATGATGTGAAGGCAAAGATAAATCTTTGATGAAGGCCCTATTTTATCAATATTTTATACCTTCCCTCTACTGGATACATTTCTGGCAACTTAATGACAATCCTAAATTCAAATATCCTGGGAAGATTAACTGACTACAGAAGACTTAAGCTTTGACTGTTTCTATGCATACTTGTAATGAAAACAGCATGATATACTCTATTTCTGGTGCCAGTAAGAGCTTCAAAAATGCACTGCATATTGTCTCCATTGTAGTCAGCTGGATCAACAAAATCTTTGAAAAACATGGTTGCAGTATCAGTGGGACTTCTAACAGGCTTCAATAGTTTTATCACCCCTTGAAGAAAGCCCTAGCCCTGCAGTGAACAAAGGAACAAACAAAGCCCCAGATTAACTTAAATGCAGCAAAATCCAGTTTCTGATAGAACTAAAATCAAGCCTATTTGCATAAACATGAGGCATGACTTCTTTTAAGATAGTCAAAATTACCTAGAAAATAGGGGAATATAGCTTTTGTAGAACTGAAAAGTGACAAGAAAATGAGTGAACTCTTGTCCTGGGGGGGTTGACTGAGTGAATGAGCTGTGTGGCTGGGTTTAAACCACAAGAACTCTTAAGAGTGCTGAATGAATATCTTGAAATTATACTGCAGCACTTGCAATGTACAGAACACCTGCAGGAAGAATCTCAGATTTAACTCTGCTTTCTGCCCCAGCAGTCAGGTTCCTATTAATGTTATAGGTTTTTGATTGGGGTGTTTTAAAGTGAAAATATTGAAATAATGCACATATTGAAATGTGTTGACTACGAATTTATCATTGGGTTTTTAATAGCATCACATAATCAGGCAAAACAACAAAGAAGTATGTTGCATGCACAGGGACTGTCCATATGAGGTCTGTTTATCATAGAGAGAATTAGAACTTTTGTTTCTTTTCCTGATTCACCTCATATTTTCTTGCTTTGGTCATTTTAGAAACAATTTTAAAGCGGTTTTTGTGGTGAATTACATTTAAAAAAAAAAGAGAAAAAAAATAAAGTGTTGAAATAGGATTGGTCTCCAGTTTTGGTTTTGGCTCTTCCATCATTGAGCATCTACATGTACATGCACTGAAATACTGTCACTCTGAAAGTGATCTCTTTTACTGGGTCTATACACAAGGCGATGTGTCCTTCGCAATAAAATCTTCCTTTTTAATTAAGTAGGTAATTTTAAACAAAGGTCAAGTTCTGCTCTTATCCAGTAAGTATGTTTTCATATTAAATAAAAAAAAGCGCATATGTTGGCACAGCAATTCCTTCTTCCTCCTACTGCTACTCCCATACCAGGTCTTCTGACCTGCAGCAGCCAGGAGAGTATTCCTTAAATGAAAAAAAATGTTCCTGGCAATTCGAAAGGCCTGCTCATATGGGTGTACTGGAGAACTTCAACTGCAATCAATCATTTTATTACTTTAATCTTACACAGTTGATTTTTAAATGTTAACATCTGATATGGTTATCAAGCTATTGCTTCCTCTGGTTATGAAACCTCTCAAGTGAGGTCAGGCATGTTCATTTAATCACCAATTTTATAACTGGTTATTGATGTGACAGTGTTGAGTCTGGCTGCTGTGCTAACCACTTATTTTTGTTTGGCATTCAGCTCATAACATGCACTCAGATCAGTACTGTACTGTTTTACTTTCGGGTCCATAATCTTCGGGGAGTTAAGGGTGGTTGTGAAAAGAAGGAAATAATGAAAAAGAATATTAATTAAAATTTTAATTTGTTCAGCAGAGCTTTGGGAAACAGAAACTTTCACTCCCAATATATTGAGCAGAAGCAGTGCATGTCAGTATAAATATGGCTGCTGCAGTGATGCATGCTTTTATTAATCATTGTACTAAAACCTAAAATAAAGACAGTTTAATTAAATGTCTTTTCTATTCCATGCCTTTCTACAGAAGATGTGCATTCTGAAAGAAAATGAGCTTCTCTATGCATGTCATGACAAAGTTCATACCTTGGCTTTCCATCTGTGAAATTTCTTTAAAAAAATAAATAATATGATATTCTTTCATATGTATCTGTTACGGACTGTGGTGACTTTTGGGAAAAGCAATGCATGTTGATTTCAGCAAGGAGCTGGATGCTTTATTCTAACTGTAAGAGTACAACTTAATGTGTAGTGCAATACTTATCTGTTTAACTATACAACAATGATGAAGTAAGATCACATTTCTGTAAACCAAGGTTTGGTATAAATAACTCTAAATGGGCAGTGGCTTTGCTTTCGGTCTGTAATACAGACAAATGTTTTTTGTGCAAATGATGTATATATTAAAAAGGAAGAGTAAACGGAAAAATAAGCGGTTATTTTAAGTTGATGAGTAATGGGAAGGAAAACCAGCACAAAGATTTCATGTGTGTATGAAACCCAGAAATTAACTGAGCAGATGCATTGTTCAGGTTGTTCAAAATTTAAAGCTAAACAGCATGGGTGGTAATGGCATTGATATTTATAACAGTCCTGTCTGCAGGAGAAATGAGTTAGGACTGTGTATTTGTCAATTTCTAGCCTAAGAACAGACCCTCATCCAACAGCCACTGAAGTAAATGTCCTGGTATAGGAGGTGGGTAGGGAAGGAGACAGCAACGAAGTTTTTACTGAAGTGAGCAACTGGGTCTGGACTCAGAAAAGTAGGTTGAAGCTGACTCACATAACTCTATCTACTTTGAATATCCACCTGCTGAAAAATCAAGTCATGTGCAAGGCATGTAGTAAAAAACGAGTTTGAAACCTGTTGCTGTGTGTATCTTATAAAAGGTTATTCTACCATCTCCTTAATAGCCTTTTTAGTAGGAACAGTAGTTCTTGCAGTGATCTGATGCTGGACCTGTGTGAAACAAGGGGATGTAGTATATTTATACCAAGGTAGTTTATTGTTTGAGTGAGTATGCTATAAATTGCAATTAATGACATTATTTCTCAGCAGCAAACACCTATATTATTCTTTGCTCTACATTTAAACATTCACCAAAGAATCAAATGAGGTGATGTAACACAATTTCTCCTTATTTGAAGCCGTATTATCTCTCATGTGATTCCTATGAACAGCTCTTTTATTGAGAAGTATTGCTGCGATCAATGCCACTTTTATATTAGAGAATCTTTTTATACAAGCATACAGTGCAAAGCTGGAAAGAAAAATATGTTATTTCTTTCATTCACTCAACCCTGTAAACCCTAAAGACAAACAACTGAAACACCTGAGGGTGAGGCAGAAGCGTTTATCACTCCAAATTCTGATGTAGAAAGCCTAGGAGATTAGACTGGTTTCTGAATGCTGAGAACAAACTGACATACTTTAGGAAAACGGAGAAGGGTAGACTTTAACTTGAGAGTTTTCATAGTGGAAAAGCAGGGTGAAAAATATGTTACAGAAATAAAGATGAGATTTATTAGGGATTACTTCATTTTAAATCCTAGGTAAACTGAAACCTTCCTGAAGAAATGTGCTAAGCCCTGTTAAGTTTTATTTAGTAACTCTCAGTATAATACCCAGCTCTGAAACAGCAGCTCATACATAGGGACCGCAAGACAATGGTATTTTTGCCTCTGTTTTATAGATGAGGGAATTAAGGTAAGAAAAGAAGAGGCAGTGTCAGAAATGGAGCCCTGTGGGATTTTGGGGGTAGGTTTCCCAGTCTTATGTAATTAGGATAAGCCACTAAACCTTGTTAGTGATAATTTGATTCATCCTGGAATAATTCTTTTCAGTGTAGAAATACAGAGAGGTGGTTGCTATTACGTAGACAACTTCTAGTCCCTAACTATGTGCACTGGCTTGTGGGGTGAATAAGTGGTTTGGCAGCTGAGGCAGGTGAAGGTTCAGCTTTTGGCTGTTGTATCACTAGGTCTTTAGGGTGAATCCCAAGGATTCATTACTTAGGATGATGCTATAGCATATGTTGGTGGAAGCTTTGCATAGCATGCTCACAAGGCATGTGAGATTGTTTAAACAGTCCTGTGCTTACAGCCTGTCTGAATAACAAATCCTTACATTTAAAACTACAGGATTTTACAATTCAATTGGGTAATTTTGGATACCAGTGTTTATTTTCACTGTATGCAATCCAAATACATTCCTGTATGTTCTGAGAAAACAGTGTGTAACCCAAGGCAGATGCTACAGTGAAAAGTTTCATATCTGTACCTGGTAATTCCTTAATCCAATACCAGTACTGATTAAAGCAAAACATGCTGGGACTGTGGCCCAGTAGAGGCCTGTGTTAAACTTTGTTAGTGGTGGCTCAAGGGTATATGTGCTGCCTAGAGTCAGGAAAGGGACATTCTCTCTAATGATACCCACCAGTGGGTGTTCTTTTTTAGTCTCAGACATTAGATTCTCTCCCATGCACATATCTGTTTCCCCTGGATGTCAAAATCCTACAGGACTTTACAGATACTTGAGATTCTTACTTTCTTCAACAAATATTTGTCCTTAAATGGCATAAGGTAGCCATGCCCAGCAGGCTGCCATGGGTTGCTGCCATGCTGGAAACAAGTGTCCTAGGAGATGTAAATCTCTTGAGCTACAGGTTGACCCATCTCTACTTTCAACTGTATGGCTGAAAGATCAGGTATTACTGTTGTGGCCAAGCATGATTATTTGGGTTGATAAGTGGGATATTTAAGCATTGAGACAAATGTTCATTTTAATTGTGAAACAATTAAGAAATACCTGCTTCAGCCTAAACAATTTAGTGGCCTGAAAATTCTCTAAGAAATTGCATGTGTGAGTGTACTTGTTGAAAGGAGTGGCAAACTGAAGAGACACTTAACAGAATAACTGTCTCCACAGCTATTATAATTCAAGTGAAAACATGGGCTACTTTTTATGATGAGACTGACTATTCATATTTCTTGGGATAGTTGATCACTGCAGGGAATTTAACAAGTTAACTTCCATTAATCTTTGAGAGATGCACATACACCTCCAGAAAAGTGGAAGTAAACAGATCCTTATCAGATGGGTTTGGGCCAGGCTTTTCTTACACGGTTTCAGTTCTTGAGCTGGAATGGTCTTTTCTGTCTTTTCTTCTCCACTAACCTGATTCCTCATACAGTGCATCTATATTGAGGTCTTCTGTGTTTGGGTTGACTATGCTTGGATTAATTGTGAGATAGGTAAATCTTCCTCTTTGAATTAATTGTGAAATCTCGCACTGAATATTTTTGAAGCTGTTCTTTTAATTTTGCCAAGGTGCAGGTGTTGTACTTGGGGAGGAATTTTAGAAATTGCCTTTGTTTCATAATGCAAGTTGTAAATTAAGTACTTTGGCCTTCCTACATCAATGGACCTTTCTTTGATATGGTTAAACACCTGATAGGTAAACCTTGGGGCTTTTCTCTCTCTGGGGTATAAAATGCAGATTATTTCTTAAGCTAAAAAAGCCCCTACCTTTGAAATGTGCTGTATGAGGAAAAATGTGCAAGGTTACTGCAGCCCTAGGGTGATAATAATGTATGCTTCACAAGCCACACAAGTTTGACATTGTGGAGGTTTTATATAAAAAGCTGCTGCAAAACAGCACTATACAGAGCTTATCAGTGGGCTGCTTTTACCAAGATCTCTGTGATACTGTGAACTTCATGAATTAATGCATCAAAATTAATCACTAAAGAATCTGAAGTGTTGTAGTTTTGAGTGGAGAAGAACTTTATTTTCATCTGAGAAGGGACTGGGAGAACATTTTGAAGTGAGGGGTTTTGCTCCTTCTGCTCAGATGTACCTGCAGTGACCCTGAAGATTGCACTATTCTTTTTGTGGCTGCAGGGACCCCTACCTCTGCAGGGGGCTTTTGTTATGTGGGATGGGAAAACTATTTCTTTCAGAGACGCTTTCCCCTGTTAGGAGGAAATGACGAGTAAACAATTTATTCTGGAATGTCTGCCTGGTTTAGTGAAAAAAACCCTGAAAACAGTTATAAAATAACTTTCGTTCTTCCATGGAAACAACATTGTTTAATCTAGTTCTTGGGCCTTGTATGTATCTGCTGACCACTTCTGGGGAAAAAAAAAAAGGTCTATACATCCTTTATTTTTTATCATTATATAAAACAAAAAAGGTAAGCTTTAAGTGCTTCCTTTATTCTCTCTTAACTTCTGCCTTGCAAGATTCTTCCTGCACAGTGGAACAACACTGTGTGAAAGGATATGTTGCTGTGATCAACAGTAATTTTTAGTGTCACTCTGTCATAATCCATCCTGCCATATAGACCTTGAGAGAATGCCTTTTTGCATCTTTGGGGATACCTGGATTTTATCAGTGGAAAATGGCTTTCTTTGGAACTGCAGCTTAGTTACAAATCTATCTTCCCTGAACTCTAGTTTCTCACTGTTTTGGTGTTATTTTTCTGACTTTGATTGCATTTGTGGTAAAAAACTCTTAACGTATAGGGGAACACTCTGTATTGCTAATAATTTTCTGGATTTGCTCTTAAAATTTTAGCTTCTTCATGTCGTAGTGTTAGAAGATGTGTACTCAAGACTGACTACTAAGCCTAGTCAATGTACTGTACTGACTTGAAGAAAGTGAGTTTGTATCCTTGACCTGTGTATCAATGATGCCTGTGGCCTTTTCATATCCCAGGACAATATCTGGAGTATGGTACAAGTTGTCAGACCCTGCCTTCCGTCTCCCTGCTTTCCAATTTGTTCAACCTTTTGAGCCTGTGATACCTGTGGTTGTGATGCATATTCCTTTTTTGAGGTCTCTGGACAAATCGGTACCTTGCCAACAAAGACTATGGTACAATAAATACACATAAGTATCTACACTTTATATCTTTAGGATCCTGAGCTGGCTGGGATCACAAGTAAGACTTTAGAGAATAAGCCTGTATGTGCAGGTAGTTGTGGAGCCACTTAGTATTGACAAATTAAGTGCCAGATCTTTAATCATAATCTTTAATCACATATCCAACTTCAGTTTAATTATTCATAGCTGCTGGAAGCAATCCTAAAATTATGTACAATTGCAAGAAAACACATAACTGCAGTCCAGGCTATACATTTGTGTTTAAATAACCTATTAAATACTTGTTCCTCAGAAATGTTCTATGTGTTTGGGGTCATGTGGCTAATCAAATAGAGAGACTGTTAGGAGATAAACAAGAGAAAAACTTAAGGTGTTGCTAAAAGAAAGTCTCTAGTCTAACTACCACTGAACTAGGAAAAAACTGAACTTGGCCAAAATCTTCAAAGATGTTAAATTTAGCTATTCTAGGTATTGCAAGCAGTCTTTGATGGGGCTAGGTGGTTTAGTTTTCAGGATTGTTAGTTTATATGTGTGGGGTGGTAATGTTTGTTTTAGTGGTGGTTTGGGGTTTTGTTTTGTTGGGTATTTTTTGTATATTTGAATAAATGATGTTTTGTTCGTAATGAACTGATTTTGAGGAATTTGTAACAGTCAACTGCCATTCCCTGGAGCATTTTATTCACAACCAATGGTAGATGGAAACTACAATCCAGAAATGTGATTTAAAACTTATAACACTGAGTCATTTCCCCCCATTTTAGTTATAAAACACAGACAACTAAGCCCTGATTCTAGATGAATAATGAAGCAATTGAAACATACCTCCCATAATCATGAAAAACAAAAATGCTGTTTTGTGTTGGAAAATAAGTGCATTAGGTCTGATTTTAAATGGTGTATACATGGGTGCTTGTGGTTTTGTTACATATTGTTTTAACCCTATATATGCCTAGAGCACTGTACATCTTGCTCTTTCCAAGAAAACTCTGTGTAGTAGCACACACTTTTACAAAACAGCAACAGCAGGGAAATTAAGTCTCTTTTAGCTCTCTAATAGAGCTATAACTTTTTTTATATTGGAATTTAATAATTTTTCTATAATTTTTATCCTCTTATTTGGTGTTATCTTTGTGGAAAAATCCCAAGGGAGTTTATTAAATTGAGTTTGGACAGGAATTTCATCTCTTCCAGAATGTGTTTTGCTGTTTTGTCAGAGAACAGGGTTATTTTGACAGTGGAATAATGCAGATAGCTGTGATTTAGAGAATGGAAAGAATTCATGACAGGAGTGGAGATCTGTCCTTGTTGGGAACCTGCACAGTGTGCTTCATCATGCGTATTGATTCAGCCCATCAAATTGTGTTGTCATAACTGTAATTTATGCTCTGACCTTCAGCCAGTTCTCAACTGGAATAGAAAACACTGTACAGATACTTACAGATGGGTCTACTTATCACTTGATCCACGGAAATGCAGGATAGAATTCAAGAAGCCACGAGGTCTGGAGGCAGGAAGAACTTTCTGGGAGCTGGGGGGGGGTGGTGTGTGGAAAGAATTTTGTTCTGTAGGCATTGCTGCAAATGAAATTAAGCTATAAAGCACATTGAAGAATAATAACTTCAAGGGAAAGGAAAAAAGCAAAACTCAAAACACCCCTTCCCAGCTCCCCCTTTCAGCTTTTTTTCCCCCCCTTTTTTTTTTCCTCCTCCCTCCCTATTGCTAAGTGCTAGCTATTTTTCATTTTAGTTTTGTTTGGGTCTGTTCAGAGATCTGAGAACTTGTGTAGTCACTTGTGAATGGGCAAGGTACATAAGCACAGTTAGAGTGGTAGTTTCTTGCAAAGGTTAAGGGTAGGTTCTTGCAAAGGTTAAGGGTAATACCTGAAGGAGGAAAGCAATGAAACATACAATTGAGAGGGGTAATCATCACTGTAAAAGCAAAGAAAGGACTGGGCTATGACTTGGTAAATAAAGGACTCTTCTTGACTTTTATGGAAAAGTAACCTGTTAGCTAACCTTTTAGCAGGATAGCCTAGAGTGGAAAGGTGGGAGGGTATGTCAAGAGTCTTCACCTTTAATTCAATTACAATTACACTGTATAAGTAAGACAAGTATATGTTGCAGTGCATGGTGGTGAGTATGACTTGTGTGAGTTCTGACAAGATTGAATAGATGTAATTATGTGCATAATTGTATACTGATGCATGTAAATTAATGTCAAGTGTCAGTGTATCAGTTTTCTGTATGATACCCTGGAATGTTATAGTTGGTAAGAATTTAGGATGGCTGTTTGTGTTTGAGGGTGGGCAGACTTCTAAATGACTTAGACTGGGCTTTCTTTGTATTGGATTAAAAACCCTCTTACTTGCTGACACACTGGCTATGAAAACTTAACAAATCTTGCAAAAGAGGTTGTAGAAATCCTGCTTCTGATAAGAACTCTTTTTCTACCTTTAAGCCAGACTCCCAATATCGTTAATTCAGTTGCAGACTGATGGAACTGTATCGTGTTACCATGGTATTGGGGTGGGGGGAAAATAATGCAGTGGTAAGAAATGCTAGCATTTCCTTGTGGCAGGACATTCTTTGTGTTTGTGTGCCTTCAGTGTCATGGTGCAAGGCTGATGTACAAAATCTTATGTTTTGAGGTGAAAAAAGACACATCTATCAGATTGAGTTATTGTCTTTAATGGCTGGGAGGTTCTGTGTTTTAAAGTGCAGTTACCTCAGGACACGAGTTCATTTAAATATGGACCTTTAAGTGGTGTAAAAGAAAACTTGAAGTGCCACTAAAAGACCCAAAACAAAACAAACAAAAAAAAAATAATTAGTAAAAAATCCACCAAAACCACAAATCCCACATCACCAAAATACCTGCTGCTTTGGAAACAAAAATGCGAATCCAGTCTCACAGTGAGAACAGAAAATGGCACATCAATTATTTGCCCTGAGAAACTAATGAGAATAGGGAAAAAGTATAATCTCATTGCCAACTTCATCTTCTGGCATTTCTTGGATGCAGTACAAGTGATTGTATCAATCAAGAGACAAAAGGATTATTTTAGGGCCAGTTATTCAAGCTTGAATAATCTTGGTGTATAAAGTAGGTTGTTCTGAAAACCCATGGCACTAAAGTCATCTAAGTTGGATGGTGATCTGTTGACTATATATAATTTGTTCCTTTAATGAGATTTTGTCATGCAAGTATGTATAGTGTTTTGCCAGACGTGAGTGCCTTTGCTGCTGCCATACAGTATTTGTACAGTCTCTGCTGACTTGCCTAGTGCAGAAACCAGCAGAACTTTCGATGACCATTCCTATGAATTTATTTTCATAATTAGGCTCTCCCAGTGCTCCAGGTGATGCTGTGGAAATGAGGGTTCAGTGGATTCCTTCAGAGCCCAGTTGCTGTATTCCCTACTGTTCTTGAAAAATAATGTCTGGTGCTATTTCCCAAAATTTTCCTTGCTCAGGCTGTAAGTCCTGATGCAGTGTAACTATGATTGATGAGTGCAAGTAATGGGCATTTAAGGAAGTGATGTTTCTTTGTGCCGAAAACTTAACAGGGTCTTAAAACCCAGCAAATGCTCATGGGAAGCCTATAAATAGTTATAGTCTCATTTATCCTGACATGGGTATGATGTAAACTGTGGTGAATGTATGAGTAAATTTCAAGCATTTATCTTTTTTTGGTGTGGTGTGTCTTTTGTTTTGTTTTTGGTTTGGGTTTGTTTTTTTTTTTTTTTTGTATGTTTGGGGGTATTTTTTTTTGTTGTTTTTTTTGGGGGGGGTGTTATTTGTGGGGGGTGGTGGTTTTGGGTTGGATTTGTTTGTTTGTGTTTCTTCAAGCTAGGCAGGATATCCTGCATTTTGAGCTCATCTGTCTCTTAAGAGCACCTCATTTGTCTCTTGAGAGCACCTCAAATAAAAGCAGTGCTTTGCTGGCAGACAGCTTGGGTGCTGTGGATCCAGGCAGACACTGTACTGATTAACTTGAATGACTGGGCATCTTCAGTTCCCATCTTCTGCTGCATGACTATCACCTCACCTCCTTGTGGGACAGTGTTTCCTGGCTTCTCTGCCTGCAGCCTTGCCCTTGCTGGAGGATGGAGGATGGGGGATGTTGGTGGCACAGGTGGTTGTTTCTTTTCTTTCAGCACCAATCTCCCAGAGGAGTAGTGTGAAAATCAAGCCTGTTAAAAGGCTGGTGTATCTGCAGACCTTGTATACAGGGTCCTGCTTGGCCAGCAAAAATAATAATTTCTATTGGTTCCAGGCATAAATATTTTTTTTTTTTTCTTCTCTTTTGCCCAAACATTTCTCAAAACCATCAGGAAGATCTATGCTGGGAATGCAAAGTTTTGACAATCTAAGCTGGTCTGGGTGACAGTACAGACATATTAGCATAAAATTTAGTTTGGGCTAAAATTAGCTTTAATGAGGAGGAGGATCTGTCGAATTACCATAGGGGTTGGCATATGTGGTGAGTCTGGTACCCCAGTTACCTCCTTCAGAGTTACCTTAAATAACAGAGACCATCACTCAGCATCTGAGCTTCCCAAAACTCCTGTTTGTTTATATATATATATATATGTGTGTGTGTGTATCTGTAATGCATATATAAGAAATACATTACACAAGATGTGTGTCGTGGTTTAAGCTCAGTCAGGCAAGCAGCCACTTGCTCATTCCCCAACCCTTCCTCCACCAAAAGAATGTAATTCCTATGGGTTGAGATAAGAGATAAGGTATAACACAAAACCACTACTGCTACTGCCAGTAATAGTAATGATAAGGGAAATAACAAAGGAAGAGAATACAACTGCTCATCACCTGCTAACTGATACCCAACCTACCCGAGCAGTGATCTAACCCTTCTGCATAACTGCCCCCAGTTCTACATTCTGGACATGGTTTGCAATGGTATGGAATACCTCTTTGGCTAGCTTGGGTCAGGTGTCCTGCCTCTGCTTCCTCTCGGCCTCCCCTTTTTCCTGGCAGAGCATGAGACTCAGAAAGTCCTTGGTCAGAACAAACATTACTTAGCGATAAATAAAACCACGGGTGTTATCAGCTATGTTCCCAGGCTGAGAGTCAGAACATAAAACTGCATCAGCTACTAAGAAGGAGAAAAAATTGACTGCTACTGTTAAACCCAGGACAACAGACAAAAAACCCATGGCATGACTCAAAAATTGTACTAAATTGAACTTGTTGACCGAAACTGTCATGATCCTACTAAAGCTACCTTGTCAAAATGTGCAGTTTGTTGCCCCTCAACCTCTTCCTATAACTTTACTTTCCTATATATGCCAGCTCTGTTTTTAAAGTCTCCTATGAAAATAAAAAATGAGATATCAGCTTCTCTACTCCAAGACTTCATCCTTTATTACTTTCCTGACACATGAGAAATTTTATTCTCCTGAAGGTGACAAACTCTACAGGCCAGTGCAATTCTCAAAAGGTACTTTCAAAGAGATTCATTAAAACCAGAAATAAATAGAAAAACTGGCAGCTGTGTAGGACAAACGGATGATAGAAAATACCAATTCTGAAACCCTTGAAGAGAAAGCATTCATAAAGCAGTAACTGAATTCTAAAAAGAGGTGTCCATTCTCAAACTTTTATCTTTGACTTTATCCATTAGACTTTCATTCCCTTCCATGTTTGCCAGGTTCCAGTTCCTCTGTGTGCCTAAACCTATTTTTCAACCCCCTTGTCAAGGATTTAGTTCCTTTGATGTGCCTGGCTTGTTTTCAGTCTAGGCAACTCCACATAAAGGCATTTTCCCAAGCTGTTACACTTTATTATTGTTAAAGATAACATTTTGCTAGCCCACTCACGCATCTTCCCACACAGTACCAAGATGACCATGGCTGGTACAGGATATGGATAGACAGATGTAGCTGCCAATTTCAGACAAGTTATATTCATACAAAAATTCACTGATGGGCAAACAGACATATCAGGAAGAAAGCCAAGCATCCGTACTCCCACTGCCACATGAATATCACTATCCACCTGGGAGAAAGATGGTCATTGGGAATAATAATTATCTTCTTTCCAACCTCCTACATCTTACTACAATACAGAACCTGTTCAGCAGCATGCATTTGAAAACTTTGTGTGTTTGAACAGATATGTTTTCTCATAACTCTTTCTAAAAAGTTATCCTTTGGTATTAGATCACTTCTGCTGACAGATACCAAACCTCTGTTCAAGTTTATTAGAAACATGCCTCCTCATGCCTCCTTTAAGACATAGAGAAAACACTGAACTGTTTTGAAGAATGAAGAAAAAGTGGGAAAATGCCCCAAAGTGTTTCTCCTCACTTTGGCTGACCAGAACAATGACAACAAAATCAACATCAGAATCATGACACAGTCAAAAAGCACAAGAGAAGAAGGGATTCTTTTAACCAGCAGGTTGAAGGAGGTGATCCTGCCCCTCTACTCTGCTCTCGTGAGACCTC
>JBAFWW010005825.1:0-35791 GCA_036873685.1 Agapornis canus | reverse complement strand
AATCTGCCCCATGATCTTGCCAGGCACAGAGGTGAGACTGACTGGTCTTTAGTTTCCTGCATCTTATGATTCATTAAGTATTGTGCTAAGCCTTAAATAAATGCTGCCAAGCTTACAATTTACCTGTATGTACATTTTTGCAGACACAAGTCTCCCCGGGTTTGTCAGGCTGCAGACCCTCTTCCACCAAAACATCAACTGGCTCACTTATTTTACTTACAAAATGTTGTTTCTTGGCCACAGAAAGTGAGATGCAATTTTACACCTCATTTGTCTCAACTCCAAGAGCTCTCAAATCTGCATGACAGACTAGTAACACAAGGCTCCTAAAGAAGCATTTCCTTACTAGCAGTTGCTGTGTGAAGTAGAAAACAATGTGAAACAGACGTTCTCTGTCAATTTTGTTTTGAAGGGAACTGGCCATCAACTCTGAGAACGCATACCCAGGAACTAAACCAGTCAAGCGCCTATTTTCTTGTCCCACTCCCATGTTCATCTCCTCAAGGGGAAAGCAATATCTAATCACCTCCATTTAGGAGGCAAATCTTTGCCAAAGAAGGCTACACAGGAACGTTTTCTAATGCTACACAGGAATCCCTCAAGGCTAAACTGAGAATTCAGTTGTTGCATAAATCAGATTCTCTGAAATTCCTCTATATTAAATGGATCCAGTTTCATGGGTCATCACTTTAAAAAGTAAATTATCTCCTCTTTTCTTCTAGGCGTAATTTAATGTTTTAAAATGGTGATTCATGCAATACATCTGCCTTCTGTTCTTTTAACTGGGGATACTCACATTTTCAGCACTTTCTTCCTAATTTCCACTTCCTTGTCGATAGCAGGATCCTCAAAGAGCTGTACCCTGAAGTTACTCTTCCGTAGAAGGGTATCGCACTCATGGCAATTCCCAGCCCCTCTCACAAACAGCAGTTCCACACAGCTCTCACATCTGTGGGAGAAAGGAAGGGGTATAAAGGCAGATGCATGTTAAACAGTAACCGAAACACAGGATCGTTCCCTTTATGTGTTGTTTACATACACACTATAAGGACTAGTGCCAGTGCTTCTTACTCCTGGATTTCACTATTTCTCCAGCACCCAACAGTGGCAAGGAGGCACAGGAGCTCCAAACTGGCTGAAAGGAAACAATCTCAGCAGTGCAAGTGCGTTTATTCTCCTTGCCCCAAACAACTCTGCCTCTTTGCTAAGACTAAAAATTAATCCAAACACAATGATGGGGTTTGTGTCAGGCGCAAGCTTGTTTAGTGACATCATCAGATTCATTTCACATGGACCAGACTACAATATCCTTATTTACTCTGCGTACTACCTTGCTGCACAAAAAGCCCCATTTATTGTTTTTATGCCATTCACAGTGCAAGGTACTATTCAGCACAAGCAGTAATATAAGTATTGCCAAAGCATTTACCAGTAGCCCCACACAGGAACTGCTGTAACAAACCTGAGCTAAACTCCAGCCTAACACATCTAGAAGAATTCAAACACCATTTTAACCAGTGACCAGCATTACGCAGCTCTCCTGTGCCTTCTGTTCCCACTTTTTAAAACTGCACATTAAAATCTACTTTACACAAAGGCTGCACAGAAATAAACCAAAACTACCTTTCTGCTTCTGTTCCTTTTCTCTTAATGAAGATCTCAGATTTTAACAAGATGCCTGCTGACCAGCCCAGCTGGCCTTTAATGAAGGAAGAACAAACAAGACAGTCCATTTTTTTTTAAAACAGAAATTACTTAGCTACTAATAAAAGTGTAAATTTCTAGCAGAGAACAACACCTGCTGCAGTCATTTCCTACTGCAGGGGAGACAAGAGACTCCCTACTTATAGCTTTGCTGTACTGAAGCCAAAGTAGTTGTACATTGAGGGCTGAGCTTATACCATACGTTCACCAATCCAGCAGGAAAGCTAGACAAGTTCAGAGAAACAATACTGACATGGTTGTGAACGATCTTAACCAAAACTTTCACTCTGCTGACCTACCTCCAACTAAACTGGTTCCAGTACTTCCAGAGGCAGAGCTGGCTAGGATCAGCCAGTTTTACCCAGCTTCTGTTTTCAAGATTAGAAAGTGCAAAACAAACACAATTGTATCTTACAATTAAAAAATAAAATAGAGCTTTTTTTTTCTGTTAACACAAGCAGAACTTCAGTTTCAAAACACACAGCAGCTGCCAAGGCTGAAGAGCAAACTTTGAAGTTACTTTGATGTTTTCCTGCTCCAGAATTCCTTTAGTTAGAAAACTAAGAACATTTAAATGCTATCTATCTAGGAAGGAAAGCTCAAGCCTTTTAGCACACTAGGCCTGAAATTCATAAGTTACTGAACATCAACTCAAGATAAATGCTTTATGCAAATAATTTAGCTCACTGTTAGCAGCACTAAACACAAGAGAGAAGAGAAGGCAGGGAAAGGGTTTTCTCCTTCCTCCCCTAACACGTCTGTGCATGCAACAGCCCAATACATAAGGACAGTTTCATGGTCTCCTTCATTTTGGCAGTTTGTGCTGTTTATGTGTCTCTCTCTGAACACAGCTGCCAAAGCACAGGGAGGGGAAAAAAGGGAGTGCAAACCTGCAGAACTTGGCAGGTAGATCCTAGTGCAGGTGTTTGTATTGGGGTTTTTTGTTGTTTGGGGGTTTTTTATCACTGTATTGCCTAAGGACCAAGAGTGCAGGGTCTCTGTGTGCAGACATTATGGTTCAAGTAGTACTTGAAACCACTTCCCTGCTCCCCTCCCCTAAATCAGAGACATTTCAAGTTTACACAAGGCTTGACCATGGAAAGAAAAACCCCATCTTGGAAGAACACTTAGCACTTTGTACAAGTGCTTCAGTGTCTTCCATTATTTCCATGGAAAAATAAATAAATAAATAAATAAATAAAAAGATGAGTTAACTCCTCACTATGGGAACCCTGTGCCAGGTGATCCCATTCTCACTCATTCACACCCACCCTCGTATTTATTCGTAGGTAATTCCTTCTGAATTCAAAGGAGGTTATATGGGACAAGTCAAGGGCAGCCCTGGACTTTTTCCAAATCCTGCCTGCTCTGTATCTTCAGATAGATTTAACACACACACATATCCCAAGCTTACTCCTTAGCAAGTCTGTCACCCTTACCTCAACAAACTCCAGCAATGGCAAACGTGTTTAGCCACACACTTCCACTCAATTCTTGAGGAAGGAAAAAAACGTATCTCCTGAATCCTGAAACAAGTGCTACAGACCACTGAAGTCAGAGCAGATGCAAACACCACGAAGGCAGATTTCAACAAAGATGGGTTTAATAAATTGTTTCATGTCTTGAAATAAAGAGTTCAAAATGTGACTAAGAAAAAAAAACAACACCAAAACCAAACCTCACACCGTAAAATCTAAAAGTACAGAATAACTTCCTCCCCCCATATTTTAAAGATATGCAGCAATTTATGTGATTTCCCCAAAGGCATCCAACCCATGCAACAGTCAAGACATGCCGAGCAGCAGAAGGGGACACCCCGACACTACTGCTGATATTACACACTCCCACATTGTGCATTAAGTCACATCAATTCATGGGATTCTTCCATTTCTTTGCAAGTCCAACCCTTCTCATTTGCCTTAGTGTAAGGACAGTCTGACTATGGAAGCAGGACATCATTCAGTGCAACTTTTATTGGCCAATACATCACATACAGCTTTCCCCAAATGAGCAAGGCACCAAACCACCTGCTTAATTCCACTTCAAACATGACCACATGCTTTCTTAAATTGGAAGCCTTAAATCAGCAACTTTTATATGCATATGCATATTAAATGCATATGTATATATGTTGCACATAGAAACCAGCTATGACAAACGTTCATACTTAAAAAACAGGTACATATGTTGTTCAGTATTATTCAATACTGACTATACAGCTTTACACAAAGTCTAAACAAGCACTCAGGGTGCAGTAGTGCCGATTCTCCTCTTCACACTGAGGCTGTATGGCCCCTGTGATCTACATTGTATTTCACAGATTCACTAAATCTTTCATTACCTTTTGGATTTAAGTTTTTACCCTGATGTATTGGGCTTACATGGCAAGGTCTTGGTAGCAGGGTGGCTATAGGGCTGGCTTTTGTTAGCAGCTGCCAGAAGTTTCCCCTATGTCAGATGGAGCCAATGCCAACCAACCAGCTCCAGGAAGAGACCCATCACTTATCTGGTGGTTAAGCCTATCAGTGACAGTGACAGTGTTTCTGGGATAATGTATGTAAGAAAGGGGAAAAGTTACTGCACAGGAGCCACAGCAGCCAGGCAAGAGTAGTAGGAATAAATGAGAGAAACAGCCCATCAGACACCAAGATCAGTGAAGAAGGGGAGGAGGGGGTCCAGTCACTGGAGCAGAGGTTTCTCACAGCCCATGGTACAGCCCATGGTGAGGCAGTATATCCCCCCGCTGCCTTGCATCCTCCATGGTGGAGCAGATCTCCTCTTGCAGCCTGGAGTAGACTCCATGCAGGAGCAGGGGGGATGCTCATAGAAGACTGTGACCCTGTGGGAAGCCTGCACTGGAGCAGGCTCCTGGCAGGACCTGTGGCCCCATGGAGAGAGGAGCCCACCCTGGAGCAGGTTTGCTGGCAGGAGCTGTGACCCCATGAGAGAACTATATTGGAGCAGGGGAGAAGAGTGATGAGTCCTCCCCTGAGGAGGAAGAAGAACAGAGTCATCTGGATGAAGATATTAATAGAAAATGCCCAAAGAGTTACACATGCATGGCCAACAGGGGAAGGCTATGAATAACATCACCAACAAAAGCAATCACAACACCTCAAGGAACAATAAAGTCTCCTGGTCTAGCACATCAGGATAATAAACATGAGCATGCTCATTTTCATTTCCATGGACACTGGTTTAAGTTGTCTTGTTCTTCTCTTTCATCCCCATGAAATATTAAAACAAATGGCTCAGTCTCTAAGCAGTCTAAAATGACACCACATTTTTGAGGAAAGCAAATAATAAAGCATCTAGATGGCTTGTAGTGTACAAATAGCACTACATGTCCTCATGTCAGTGTTCAAGGGCTTCCGGATAAGGATCGGACTAAGAATGTTTTTGGTACACTGCAGAAAACAAGCAGAGGTTCCTCTCCAGAAAATTGTTAGATATTTATCAACTAAATTAAACTTACTGGAACTGAGTGTTTGTTTTGGATAGTATCTTCAAAGGGTACGAGATATGTGCCCTGTATTCCCCACACATGGACACATAGGTGTTGCAGAGGTGTGATGGCAGATAAGGAATCAAGCCTCCTGGACACTGACTGGTTGAAAATGGCTCACAACATTAGCATCCTTTGATAGCACTGCTTAATTTTCTAGCTTGGCTGGCAAGAGAGCAAACACAACAGAATAAAGAAAGAGCTATTTTTCACAAGCAGGAGAACAAGATATTCTTTCTTCTAAAATTTTAGATTTTGCTGAACATAACAGAAATTTGCAGGACTTCTGATATACATCCATTAATTATTTCAGAAAAAAATCTTTATGGCTTTGCTCTTGACTAAGTACATTACCAAATGAGTTACTACCTTTCTTTACAAAGGCTATTTTTAGTAGACATAAGTATTAAATGATATCAAATATTTAGAATCTCCAAGCCTCTCTTCTTTAGCTTCCATAGCCAAGATTTCTGTTATTTAGAGTAACACATAAAACAAATGATCCTCTCTACAGAAAAATCAGGTTAGATTAAAAACCAATAATGCAGCCTTCACCATACAGCCAAGACCTGACCACGAACAAATGGAACGGAAAGAATCATCACGAAAAAGATGTGTTTTCACTTGTTCCTCAATTCTAGTATCAGAGAGAAATTTACTTGCAGAAATTGAATGACTCCTGATTTATGACAGGGGAACATTAAGAACCAATAGAAAAACATACACGTGAGAGAGCTTACAGAAAGAAATTTAGATTTTAAATCAAAGATGCTTCTAGAAACAGTCACAGGCTTTTTGCTTAGCTTGGG
Source organism: Agapornis canus (assembly GCA_036873685.1). Classification (NCBI taxonomy): domain Eukaryota; kingdom Metazoa; phylum Chordata; class Aves; order Psittaciformes; family Psittacidae; genus Agapornis; species Agapornis canus. The sequence goes on along the minus strand of JBAFWW010005825.1, from coordinate 29,773 downwards.
CTAGACAACCTTGTGTTCTTGTACAGAGATCCTTGAAGTGAGACAAGAACAGCCCAATTTGGAGCAAGCAGTTGTCAAACCTGTTTATTTCACAACCTTCAGTACATTTAGCAAGTCCCCATAGGCCACAGTGGTTTCTGCTACATAGCCAAGGGTTCATCTACTATATGCAGCAGGCCATTGCAGGTTTATTTTCTAGGCTGATGAAGTTAACAGGCACAGCCCAACAGACAGGTTCTTCCTAGAGCCTGTAACTGTGATGATATCAGTGATCCAAAAAGCAAAGCCATCAAGCAAAAGTAATTTTCGCCATGTTACAGGTTAGGGATCAAAAGCTAAGGAAAGAGAAATAAGTGTGGCTGCAATGACACCAAATGCTTCCAAGAGCCTTGGACTAAAGAAGTTGATCAGTAGTTCCCGGATGAGCAGAGTTGGGAACAAAAATATGCCTTTTCTTCTTCAAACCTCAGAAATTCAGAAATCTTTATTCAAGTACTTGCAGAAACAGCTGCCTATGTGTTTCGGGCCATCTTGTCACTGCCTGCCAAATACAAGATGGAGCTGGGAGAAGACACCAGTTACTCTTTCCCTCTTCCTCTGTTCAGATTCTTTGAACTTCTACCAATGGTGACTTTACTGTTTTGACTTTGTAAGGGGACAACTTCAAAACCTTATTTGGGGAAAAAAACCAACACTAGGTCAAGTCTTTAACTAGTAAATGTCTCACAAGCAGCCCACACACCTTGTAGAGGATTACAGCTTGTTATGTCAGTAAGACACATCTTGGGTTTCAGGCAGAAATCACAACTCAGTCAACAGATGAGAATGTTGGGGTTTTAAACACTATTTATAAGCTATCTCCAGCTGTCTGTGGCTCCCCTCTGGTCAGTCCACAGCAACATACACTGCAAGACAAAATCTCAGAGATTACTTTGCTAACATGTAATTTAGTACTGAGACTCCAGCGAGCGGAGTTTAACCCCACCTTTAAGCAACAAGCAAAACAACAACAACAAAAAAGACTTCAGTATCTGCCAATACTTGGTATCATGTCAGTTCTCAGCATCATGTGCCCTCTTTTCCACTATTTGTTTCTTTTGGAAAAAAGGATGCATGCACACACTTTCCTTTTTGTTCTATCAGACAAGTTCTGTTCCATATTGCAGAAAGGACTAAGTTAAATGAGCCCAGACATCTCAAAAATGTCATAGACACTCAGCCACAATTAACCCTATTTTCCAAACACCCATATACATGCTACAGTACACAGAACAGCTCAACTGCACTCACCAGAAAAAAGAAAGCAGAACAGGTACTGGTTGAACTATAGCTTTGAATGACTGACATTTTAAACAAAAAAAGGACATACTGAGTCAATTACTAATAAACAAAAGCATTTCCACCACCCATTGTGTTTCCACATCTCCACTACAAAACCATTTCAAGTGGCTTGGACCTGACAAGAGAGTTTGCAGCAAGCTGAAACTTAACTCACATTTATCCAGCACAGATGAGTCATTACTTTTGTCCTAGAAAAAAAGAAGAACCATTTATGATAGTATAGAGAAAATATTTCCATAGGTATTTAAATTAAAGTGGTTCTTTATGAGATACTGCTGCCTAGCCAATTAAGCACACAATCATAGAAAAAACATGTCTTACAGCACAATTATGTCAACTTGGTCAAACAACAGGCCAATACTTGACAGGCCACTTCTTGACACTTCAATAGCAGCTGTGTGGCCTTGAGAAATAAGTGCTTTCACAACGAGTAGGCATAAAATCGACCAAGAATTCACCCAATGTACCAGAACAACCTCTTCAAATCCATTACAGTCTACTGAGCAAACATATGCACTAAATAATAATTCAACTATGTCAATAACCTTTTTATCATGCTTTATTTTCTTTGATTAAGAACCTTTGCAAGCTTTCAGAGTTCTCAAACATCAAATTGTGTTGCTACCAGGATTAGCAGCTGCCCGCAGCACACCTGAACTTACAATTTCGAAACTTGCCATGTCTGCCCCAAACGCAGAAACTGTGCTTTTTTAGACATGACCCAGCTCAACATTGCTCATTGTCTCACAAGGCAAACACACTTGTTGTTAACAACTTTAACCAAATTTCATACAAGACACGTTGCTCCCTTCCCCTTTCACATCCATATCCATGCAGGACTCCTGAGAAAGTCCTATACCACAGTGTGGGCTGAACTGCTCCCAGAGCCGACAGGTCTTGCTAGCTCAAGTTATTTTGAGCATTCACTTGATCAGTCTTATGAAACACCTGCATATGCCAGAAATCATGCTGGAAAGAAAACAAAACACAGACAACCGAAAATAAACACTCTGGGGACCCAAAATAGTCATGACAAATTTTTTTACTTGATCCGAAACAAGTAAAATCTTCCATTCTGTGCTTTCAATGCCTTTCAGAGCGCAACAACGGCATGGGAAGCAAGACAAGGAAATGCAGCTATATGGTAAAAGGTGGGGAGGTTGGGGAACTAAAAGATGCCATGATGGGATATCCTCATCACAATACTGAGGGCTTGGCATCAAGACACTCCCATATTTCATGTCGGACCTCAAAAAGTAAGACAATAAAGTTGGTTAGACACACATCTGTAAGAGAACAAGGTATATGACCAAGGCTTTCCATAAAACCAGCCGTGATTTGGAGTCTCAAGGGGAAACATGCAAGTCTCTCAACTCTCTCAAAAATCAAAACCTTTACTGATCTCTTGCGAGCATACCTGTTGAATGACGTTTCTACGTTGGCTCGTCTCTCCCAGCTTTTGGGAGGAACCAAGCCAAATTTCTGCCAAGAGCAGGGGCTTGTATTTCACTCGAAGTATAAAAAGTACACAGTCCAGTTTCCTTAGGCTATTCAAATACAGAGGGACAGTGTGGGTGTGTGTATACACAATTAAAAACAACTGAAAAGAAACAGCCTGTTGGAGCAGTAACTGCATTGTCTATGTTCTGAATAGCTCTGAATATACTGTCAGTGCTCAAAAGGCAATGTGTAACAAGAACTGTCCTCTACCACTGAACTTTCTTGGTTTGAAAAGACTGAAAAAGCAATCTGCCAAACTGCTATGTGGGAGCTCCTGCACAAATTTTGTTATGATACTGTAAAATCAACTGTTTCTTTTTATGCAATTTGTCAGAAACCAGAGACCAAACTCAATGGTTTGACCAAATCCCATTTCGATGAGCCACAGAAGTCCTGACAACTTTGAGTTTATATATGGAGCCTCGGAACATCAAAACTGTGTTTCTACATATTAAGTATGCACCAGTACCAAAGAAGCTGCTATCAATCATATGCCTTCATACTGCTCTACACTGTCCTTCTCCTGCTGTCCTCTCCCGCAGGCCAGAAAAACATTTGTGCAGCCACATCATTATTTGCTGAGGTTTTTTTCAGCAAGATGAACTCTCCCATTTGGCTCACCAAACTGAGAGAGTATAATTCACAAATACCTGTACCAGCACATAGCAACAGGCAAAGTGAAGGCAGGAATGAGCAACCAGACTGAGAAAGCTGAAGTGGGATGTTGTCATGTATAAAATCCCAGGCAAAGCAAGCACATCACACCACTACCGTGAAAGTCCTTGAAACCAGACATATTTAGAACTCAACCATTCGCAAAGCTAAAGCATGAAAAGAACAGGGAACAAGGACTATGTTTAGTACTGGTCAATGCAGTTTAGTGCCCGGCAGCACAGGCAGGCACTTTTGTCAAAACCACTACAGACCTACAGAGCTTTGTTGATCTGATCTCAAAGGAGAACCCTCAAATGAACTCCAGGTCCCAACAAGTTGAGCACCTGAACTTCCTGCAGACTTCAGATAGGTTAGGACATCCTACAAGAAATACTCCCATTCAGGAGGTTCCACCCATGTATTGACACTGAGAGGGCTTTGACAAAGGGAAACACCCCAACTGCAAAGGTGTGACATGAGCACCAGCACAGCTGGGCTGCAAAGCAAGGGAAGAGGAAAGCAGTACATCAGCCAACCTCTGAACAGCTTCACCTGCTATAAGATCACATCATCAAAAACTCTGGCAATAGAAGATTCCCCACCCCACCCCAGCATTCAGCATACTCTTTACCTACTGTGTAATAACATGTGAGTCAAGACAACTCAACTTCTAGGAGAAATACTTCTCCTCAAAGAGGGCTCCTCACCAGTGTCACTGGAAACAACCACAGTAAACCCATCTGTGAAGATGCCCAGCATGGACAGGACCCCCAGAAAGGTCCTTTCAGCCTGAATAAGACCCCAGAACTAAATTATGAGGGATAGCCACTGGGTAGAAGGGCATAAAATGCTGTTCCTCTCTTCCCAACTCTGAATTCAACAGCATCCAATACTGTTTATTAAAATTTGTCCTCCTCTTCCCTCTTCCAAAGCTTTTACAGCATAACCATCTATTTTTAGCTTTATCCAAAAGTAACAGGAGAGAGCACAACCCTAAGCGTCCATTGTTATTTCAGGGTACCCTAAAAGGTTCTTGATAAACACCATCTAGAAAGATGAATCAAAGCACAGTTACAAGCATTATGAGAACAGGCAGTATAGCAGACAGGATAACAAGTATTTCTCAGAACTAGAGAGCAAGCATTCTCAGCTTGTCTTATTTCTGACAGTACACAGGATTTTCCTCTAATCTTTGTTCACGAAGTCAAGCCATGATGATGATGATGCCACATAATTTAATATGGATATATATTCTAGTAGCATGGGAAAAAAAAACCTTCTGGTATGTATTAGCTGATGAGTACTTCTGTACACCTTGTATTACACCCTACCTTAAGTCACCAGTATGATCTTTTGTGCAGCAAAAGGTGGTGGTCATGAATCAACAAATCATCATTCCTGGCTCTTCATTAGTTCAATACAGCCTTCAAACTGCTTCTTAAGACTGCTGCCTTTTCAGTGGGACAGACCAGAAGCATCAGCAGCCTTTGAATACTACTATTTTTGTTGTTGAGAGCAGGCCAGTGAGTAGTGTAGGTAATTTTACATCATATCTCAATTCCCTACTAGAATTTCAATTCATTTCCTGCCCTAAAGCATCATTTAGAATGACTTGCTAAATCTCTGTTGCCTTACAATTCGAATAGCTGAATGTCAGAGAAGGAAGATGATCTCTATGCAGTCCTTAAATACCTTACAGAGCAGAATCTAAACCATTCGTAACACAAAGTTGCAGAAAACCTCATCAGAAAATCAAAAAAAACGCACAGTGACATTTTATTGCCTTCTTTCATTGAAATACAGACTTCATCCTTAAAAAATAAGCTTGGGTGAATATCTCCTATAAAAGAAAGACTAGCATTAAAAGAAAAAAAAAATCCACAAAAAACACCTGCTTGAAAGAGTGACAGGTTTGTGCATTTCTGGTTTTGAAAAACCTCTTTCACACGCAAGACACATATAACAAAGATTAGATACACAATAATGATACATATGTTAGATTTTATATGTATGTGTGTATATATAACCTAATAAACCACTCAGGGTTTGCTAAACAACTTCACTTCCGTGGAATCACACACAAAACCAGAGGTGCAAGGGACCCCCCCAGGGTCATTCCCTGCCTTTCTGCTGAGCCATGTGTTACACTGTCCAAAGAAATCTGCAGAACATTTGTCCCTGAATGCACCACCAGCCACAGAGAACTCTGTCACCCAGCACTAAGGTTCTGACAAACCTGCTTGGTTTTTAACTTTAAGAAGTTCAAGGAGATGTAAAGAATGAACCCAAAATGAAGTAAGGTATCTCTCCCCTTGCAAAGGATCGCTTCTTTAGGAGTGTCTGTGCTAGCCTTGTTCCTAAAGCTGGTTTGCATCACATCACTTCCCAGAGCCCCTAATGATCTTTATTACACTCTGTGGCTGCAGTCTCTGAAACTGCAGCACTAACAAAGGCAATTCATTACAGTTACAGCTTTAGTTTTAGTTTCTGTAACCCAACAGACTTTTACTGCATTTTATTGAAAAGCTTCTTTATCTCGCCAATCTTAATTTTCACTAATGTAAGAGCAAAGGAGATATTCATTAAAAAATCCCAACAGTAGCAATTTAAACAGCTTCCCCACCTCCCTAGTCTCATTTGGGAATCTCCTACTTCCTACCGATTTTTAAGGGTCAATCCTCACTTCATTTTCACATAATCCCTAAACAACCATTATCACATCTTTTCTCAGCAGGAGATAAAATATAGACTGTGCTTCATAAACAGTGGAGACCTTAAGATTACATTTGTAGTGGGACACAGCATGATAAATATTTCAGAGATGCCTTGAAATACCCTACACCATGTGGCCAGTGGAAGGATCTCAAAAACAAATACATTTTGATTTATTCAAAAAAAGAGGAAAAACACATTAAACCTCCTCCGCCATTCCACACTGGCCATTGAGCAGGTCAGGTTGCAATTTCCTTTCTAAGGGTGGTAGAGATCCTGACCTACTTAAAGCCTGGTAGGGAACATATTTTTGCATTGTAAATTTAATTATAAAAAAAAAAGAAAGAAAAGAAAAGCTATTTCCTCAAGCTTAAAAATAAATGGCAATTGCTATTTTCATACATTAAATCAGTTGGTGAACACCACAAAAACTTTCTGAAGTTAAATTATAAGGTCACATTCAATGCAACTACTTTTAGAGGAAGGTTTTAAACAAAAATAAGGAGGATGTGTCAGACATCCATTAGCTATGCTGGCATCTCAGCCATTTCCTACAGATTGCAGGGGATAAAAACCCAGCCCTACTTCAGTGAAGTTAGAAGGAGGTTCACAGGTTATCAAGCAGGACTAAATAAGCAAATACATTACTCACCATACCGAAAACGTTAACACAAATTGTTCTAAGTTGCAGCATATTTCAACCAACTTTATCATGATGAAAGTTTGTGATGCATATTCATTCTTTCAATATTTGATAACAAGAGAGAAAAGGAGGAGAATCAGCTGCATAATGTGGAAGCAAGAAAGACGGCATGTATTAACCATCAAGGATTAATGGATCAAAAAGACTAAAGTAGAAAAGATTACTGTATTTAGTAAAATACATTATATTCTTGCTTGTATTTATATCAATACCAGCTATGCAACAGACCACATAAAAGAGAACACCCCAGTGTAGTTACTCAGCAGTGGATAAGGGCACCAGGACAAGAGACTGCAGAGGATAGGGACAGGATGACACACAGCTGCCTCCTAACATCCATAAGCTGATCACAATCATATTGTTGTCAAACCATCTGAAGTCAGATAAATATCCACAAATCTGTTCTTTGTTATGTGGAGTTCCTCCCATGCATAAAAACCAAACTCAGAGCGTGGATTTGTTGGGCATTTGCATGTGGCTCATTATTTGTGGGCAGAAATAGCTTGGAAGTATTTCTAAGTGCCTGTTCCAGCATAAACCCCACTTGCCACCCTCTGTAGGACTGGTCTAACTTACTCATTTTGAGTAATATTTTTGTCCATTCTTATTTTTGCATAATGTTAACTGAAATATTAAATAAATAAATAAATAGTCTTTCAAAACCCACCATTATCCATGGCTACAACCTTATGCTTATAAAGGGCACCCTGGCCCATCACTGGAACTACCATGATTAGATAAAGAGCCATTGAAAACAAGTAAGGAAATGGAAATCTGCCCCAAGATTCAGATGATCAGTTCCAGACAATATTTGAGCTTATCAGTTTTATCCAAACATCAGCTGAGCAGCATTCAACAATGCTGCAGGTTCTCTCATAAACACCACACTGCTCCATAATGACATGGGATCTGTGAGCGTTATTCAAAAGCAGCATTTATTTAGGCTCACAACACCTGCATTAAAGCCATGTGCAAAGAACATTGTTTCTGGTCTACAAAACAGTGAATAGTATTTTCCTTATCCATATAAATCACACACAGTAAGCACTTGATACTATCTAGTGCCACTAGAGTAGTCAACACAAATCAGGAGAGTATACCCTTAAGCACATAATTCTAAGAAGACTGAAAGCCTTGGAATAGAACTTTGTGCTTTCCATATGCTCCTAGCCTCATTCAAATAAGCAGCTCATACACAATAATGAAAAGGATTGCTTCATCCACCACTCACTAAAACCAAAAAAAATCAATATATCTATTTTACACATGAATTTCCGATTTTGCAGACCCTCCAAGAAAGCAACAGCTACTAGCAGGTTCCACGATGACCAGAGATTGGGAGACCAAGTAAAGAAACCCAAAATGCAAAGGATCAGTTTTGCAGAGAGCAATGACCCTTCCAATTGCTGATACTTTGGAGGTACCCACTTAATACTGATCACTTTTAACGTTCTAAGCCAAAGCAAACCGTACATGTACAAAATATAAAATTCTTCTACTCAAAAATTAAACCTCTAAGAAGATCCAATGCTGTGAATTATGTACTCTCACCATTTTACGGCATTATGTATTATTATGAATTATTGGGCTCACTTCTGCAAGCTTAATACACAAATCGTCCTTGATGTCCAACAGGGATAACCTAGGCAAACAAGGGTCCTTCCACCAGGGTTTCTTCAGAACAGTTGTGTGAAATCTGATTTTTTCCCATTTGAAAGCACAAGCTGAGTGCTGTGGCACACATCTGGGTAGGTAGCTACTTGTGTACTGAGGACCATGACTGCTCCATAAAATGCTGACACAGACAACTGTTCCCATGTAAGGGTTCATTTCCCCCTTTATGGATAAAACCAGTCCTTCAACCATCACCAATACCTCTGATTAGAAGGGTAGTTCATTTAAATCCATGTGCCTGTTATTCACAATACAATTTTAGTAAGTTCTCTAAAGCTCACAGATTCCCATGACCTTAAAGCCACTTCCTTAACTTTGCAACTTTCATCTTAATTACTTTGCAACTTTCATCCCAATTACTTCAACCCTCTAAACCCACATGCAACATTTTGGATGGAAACATAAGTCTTCTACTGTTCACCATTTTCTCCAAGAAACATTATGATGCTATAGAGAAGTGCTCATCTCACCTACTTCTACAAAGGACAAAAGCCAAGTTTACTACCCAAAAAGGGATCAAAAGATTGTTTGTAGATACTGAAGACTGAACCCTGGCTACTGCAGCTATCATGCACCCAATAATTAAACCCTGAAAATAACTGAGTTACCAGCACAGGCTGTAGCTCATGATGGTTGCCACTGCACAGCAGAACTATTTGAAAAGCAGCTGCAGCCTTTTGCTTTTAAAGCCTATCAGCATACCCAGGGCAGAAAACACCACACTGGGTGTTTTCCCTGGAAACCCTGTAAAACAAGTCTGGCAACACCCACTGCAGCACAACCCGAATACAATGTACAACATTAACCAGTCTAACAAAATTCCTCAGTCCAAAACATGCTACAGTCGGTTGTGAAAAATCACAAAGATGAGGCCACATTCCCAAGATGACTGAATCCAGCATAAGAAGAAACATGCCTCTGTTTGTACTGGTGAAGCATAACCATTACCTGCTGCACTACCGTAGCACCTTTCCTCAGTCAACCCAGTTCAGAGCAGAAGCCAGCCCCAAAACTGGAAGCATCACCCTACCTCATTTAGCTTGCCAACAAGGGTCAACAAGGTCATTATAAATAAATCTGTGTCATTTTAGTGACCCTAGGGAAGTACATAAGAGTCTCCCTTCTTTTCCCTCTTTTCAGGAGGCCTATAGGTGCCACCCTGTGCTTTGTGCCGTATCACCACCACAATGACATGCTGAGTCTTCAAAACTGTTTTGTATTAAAAAATAGAATACATGACTCAGAGAGTTTAAAGATGTATATGCTTACTCAAAAAAAATACTTCACCCCAAAATATCACCTTTAATAGCAATTTATATTATAGTTTCCAGAACTGCCAAATACTTGGCTGAAAAACTTTCATGCAAAGGAACCAAGGCAACTGAGCTTTCTATAAGAACTGCAGAAATCAGCATTATCAAACACTTCAGCATTATTAAACACTGAGGAAACTTCCTTGCTGACCAACCCTTATGTAAGTTTAATGCAAGTGAATACCAAGATGATAAATTTTCACCTTTTATCTGAAAGGTCTCCCATGGAAGCTCTCTCCCATGGACTCTCCCTCACAAAGGTGTATTTCTTTGCTGGTCATTCCCCCTTATCTGTTGCTGAAGACCTTGACAATACTTACTCACACACTCACTGCTCCCAACCACACAGATAAAAATCACACTCAACTGCTACCCAGATGGTAAACATGGAATTAAGTCCCAGTCAAATTCTCATCAGCTTTAAATGATAAAGTGTTAAAACTGCGAGAATGTGCATAGCAGAGACAGCTTAAATATAATGTGGTTTAATTGTATAAAGATGGGAATGCACTAGTAAGATAACAGTATGTTTTGGTTCTATTAGCTAGGCAGCAATTGTCATTCTGGGCAAAAGTCAAGTGGTTCAAACTGTCACCAGCACCTGCATCATGCTCCCACCTACACAGAAAGCAGTTGACAGTAAAAGTCAAACCCATGGGATTTCTGCTCTGCTGCTCTTAGCAAAACCAGATTCAAGTGAAGCTAAATGCTCCATTACATGGCCATGCCAAAAGAAGTTCTTTGGTTTTGACAATCTACATTGTCAATGACAATATACATTAAGTCACTTTCCCCACCTCCAACATAGCCATTTAAAAGGCATGTAAGAACTCAATACTTCATCACAGGTAAGTTAAAAAATGTATGTATAAGCTGTAAACTGTTGCTTAGCTATTCTTAGACACAACATCAAAATGTGAAGATGTTCAGGTCATTTTATACTGTGAAAAAAATTCTACCCTAATCCTTCAGGCAGCTACTATTAGAGAGGAAAACCAGCTTCATGGCCCTCTGGGAACACAGGTTTCAAGGAGGAAGGGAAACAAAACCTCAGTGTTTGGTGGGCTTCATGGAGGTCTTGGATTCAGCTCCATACACTTATTTGAACAGTCCCCCAGGTATCACTGGTGAACAAAAACTGTTCATTACTGTCTGCAAGACCAGGCCCCTAAAGACAAGGGCCTACTGAAAACAAACACAAAACCACTACACAAAAGAAAATAAAATCAAAAGACAGATCCAAACACCTGAGAAATCTGTACTTATTACATACACTGGATAATTCCCATAACTGCAGTTTCTGCTTTCCCTAGCACCAAAGCGTACATATCCAGGACTGTCCAACGTTACGCTCTGTAAGCAGCCTGAACAGTGAGGCCATACTTACATCAAATATTGTTGGAAAACAAATCAGAACTACTTTTCACCTGTTCTTTCCTGCAGGCAAATACTCTTGAATCTTTGTTCAAAAACAAAGACTATAAAGGAGTAATAAAGGGAAACTTGAGCATTCTTTCAGACAAGCAAGAGCCTAAACTTGACATAAAACTCAGCACAACAGACTCAGCCCTACTCCGTTCCACTCAGCAACACCAGTAACAATCTTCCCACCATTGAAAAAAACAAGTTATCTTCCTCCTGTTCTGCAGAATGACTTGTCAATTATCAAATTCACACACAGGAGAGTAATGCGGACAGGAACTGCAATGCCCAAAGGACTGGTGCAAGACACGCAGCCTTTAATTCCCTGTTCTGGAGTCAAAAGTGAACATATTTGGGGAAAGTGCCAAAAATACAAAGACACTCACTCTTGGTTGTCCTTCCTGAAGATCTCCCTGCTGTAAAGGTCACACAGTAGAAATGCTTCCTCTGTATTTCATAGGCTGCTGATGCCACCTGGGGAAAATGTGTCAAGCCAGTCACTCCCAGAGCATTAAAGAAAACCAGTTACAAGACAAAAGCCTTCCTCAACTTTGAGAAGCGTTTATGAATGTGATGAATGGCAGTGTGCCCTAGCATGCCAGCTTGAAAATAAGTCAAACACCTGGCCCTCAGCACAAAAGGCTGACTCACCTGCACAGCATCTGTTACCCTTTGAAAAGACCCCAAGCTTCATACTCTGGGGACACAAAGTACTTTCAGGAAGCTAATGGGAGCATGACTTTTCCTTGTCCTCCTCTCCACCTGCACACACTGCAGACCAAAGTGGTGGGATGGCTTTCCAAGCCAAGGGACAAAGAACGCTTAAACTCACACGCCACAAAGCTTTAACATCAGTATTACTCCCCATCCCACTCTGCAGCTCCACTGAAAACTAATGGATAAAACTGAGCAAGCACTGCACAAACTAAGTCAGGAGGAAACTCTGCTTTTCTTGTTCCCATTGTATCTTCACCTCCCCTGCTCAAATTTATTTGCTTTTAAAACTAGCTAATTCAAGCACTTTTCCTTGCACAGAACTATGAGCTGGGACTCATGAAAGGTCCTCTGCCTATTATCAATGTAAACACTGCTCAAAAACAAAGAGAAAAAGCAACTTGATAATGAGTTGTGATGCATTAAATTTTAAACCTGCTTCATTGCCATTCCCATGACCAGATTTTGCTTTGTATTATCTTCACTTTAATTGACACAGAGAAGAAAAACAAGCAAAATGAAAACCACTCTTACCAAGTACCATATTGTGCAATGACCATTCTCCTGAGCTACACCTTGTACCAGCCTTCATTCCCGCTTGTAACAATGCTAGAAGACCACGAGCCCAAGTTCTGAAAGGACTATGAAAATACCTGAATGAGAAGCGGTCTGAAAACATTCCCTGCTTCAAAGAGAAAGTTGTATCCTCCCTAGCACAGCTCTTCTCAGATTGCAACATCTCCAGTAATCCACAAGTGATCCTTTTATTTTCAGGAATATAAACTTTACATAACACAAGGAGACAGTTCCTTGCAATTACCCAAATCCACACAACCCTGTGATGTGCAGCAAAAGAAAAACAGAGCCTCTGCTTGCTCAGGCTGTCAACTAAAACAAACATCTTAACTCCCACATTATGTCTTGGGGAAACTGCAGGGATCACCGGAGATCAAAGGTTTCTTTGCATGGCTGTCACACACCTACGTGGCAACTTTATGCTGCAGGAATGCTACCAAGACAGTGCTCTCCTGGCACAGCACCAAAGCTATCAACACATACAAAGTACCTAATGCAGAGATTTTTTTCTTTCTTTTTTGGTGGGTTTGTTTGTTTGTTTTTCTGGGTTTTTTTTTATTACTGGTATCACATATGGCTGCTGCAACTGCAAGGTAGTCTAGTCCTACAGTAGTTTATCTTACTTTTAAATCTCTGCTGTCACAGTTGCCCACCCCATATTCAAGTCCTAGTACCTGTATAACAGCACATGCACCCAGGAGCAGTACAAGGTATAATTCAGCTGACAACTAGTCTAAAATAGATCACCTCTGTGAACTCGTTCAGTGCCAAAAAAAAGCAGGTAGGAATACAAGGAAATGCGAGAGGGAACATCTGGACCTCAATTAGCTGAAGTGACCATGGAGACTCAAGTGGTAGCCAACACAAACATGCAGCCAGTCACTTTATTTTTTATTTTCTTTAACCACACCACTGCTTTTCTTCCCATCACCTTCAAACATAAAAGACATGATCAGTGAGTCTGATGTCTTCATGTACAAAGCATAACAGTATCTTACACTGACAGTGCCAATCTCAAAGCTCAGAATGTACCACAAGCAGAATGCAGGAAGAGTTGTAACAAGCAGAATGCAGTACCACCACCACTGAAAGGGCAGTATCACAGATGCTTGGTAAAGTCCAAGCCTTCTGTTCACAATTAAGCTTAAAAATGCATAGTCAAAATGTACATATGAAGGCACACAGCTGCCAAAGTGTCTCAGCAAACACACAAGAACCCACACAAGACACATACAGAGGGGCAGTCACACAACAGGTTTATCCTGGTGGCAAAACAGGCCTTGCTATGTATTCCCATCTCATCCCTGTACCTGCACTGGCATCACAGCTTGCTGCCCCTTGGATGTGCTGATATGACTGTGTGTGATAAGTAACAGAAAAATTAATCAAGGGGGTAAGAAAAGCAAAGGGGAAAAACCCAAAACACATAAAAAGCCCCTCACAACATGCCCCTAACAAACCCACTCCTTTTGAATTTCTGTTTCTTTTTATACCCAGTTGCCTTTACCCCAGGACCAAAACTTCAATCTTAATCTTGCTCAGTAGCACTGAGATGGTCTAGTGTATTACCTGCCCAAACACTAGGTTGCACAATTCACCAGTCATCTATGAGTTCAATGCTCTCATACAAAATAAAACTTCTAGATCAACTCCAAAACTATACTGCAGAGCAAAGCTGAAATATGACTACATTAACTAACACAGATACCCTTTTCTGGAACACCCAGCAACTATTCATAGGATTGGCACAGTCTAAGTTTAACATTTTTCCTTATGAGGCTCTCAAAAGGCTATTTTTGTTTGCTGTGGAAGCAGGTTGTGTGTTTGAAGATGAAGGACAGATGGGAAAGAAGTTCTAACATTCCCCTTATAACACCCTTGAAAATTTAGAGATCCCTGTAAAATCGTAATTATTTTTCTCATCAGGAAGATGGAGGTAGCAATGTTTTCACATCACAGGAGAAATACACAGGCATAAAAGGTTTTATATTCAGAGACACAAAGTACTAAGGAAAAGAAAGAACTCACTACATATACTCGATATGGCCAGAAAATAACCTGATTTTAAAATAACTGATTAAAATAACTGAATATGGTACAAAACAGATCCTGCAAGACAAAAAACAGCATTCTACATCAGTAATAATATGCTACCATATATACAAAGGAAGCAAGCTAAGACTGAACAAGGAATCTTTCTTTTAGCATTTTCTAACTTCTGGGTACTAAAGTTGGAAACAATGCTTGGAATGTAGCTTTCATGTGCAATTTATACATACCTCGAGAGATTCTAGGTAAAATACTCAAATTATCTTTAAAAAAAAAATGTCTGTGGAAGTTAGGAAAGGAAAATAAATGGGTGTTTTATTAAGGCAGTCCCTCCAAACTTGCACAAAAAAACCCCTCTACCATTGCAAAATGAAGTTGGACTGGTACATTTATTACAGTCCCTACTCAAAAGCTGATCTAGCCAAAGAGGTCAGTGATTAAGACTGGCAAGTAAAAGATCTGATGTCACTCAGAGACTATGAGGGATAGCCATTTAAGACCTCTGAACCAGTACTATATAAAGCAGCGAAAAAAAACCCAAAACCCTGCACCTCTCCCTCATCTCAAACACCTTCAGCTTCTCTTGTATAAAGTCCAAGCCAAATATGAAAAGTGACTATGTTAACACAAACTCCAAGCCTATCGCTACCAACTAATCTTAAATTGACTGTGCAGGACACCCATCAGAGACGCCCCACACAAGCCTGTGCCAGTGGCACTTGGAGGGCTGCGCATTAGCAGCACCCAGGACACTGGCTCCAGAAAGTTGCCAGCCCAACAACTCCTCTTGATCTGCTCTTGGAGGAGATCATGAAGGTCAAGTGTTAAGTCTTGTTAAAGACTGAATAAAATCCTGGGGCTGCTACACATACCTGGAAGGGTAAGAATACCCATGTAATACACTCAGCATTCCATTTGTGAGGCTGTTAAAATGTGTATTAAAAGTTGCATTAATCAAATATGTGGGAAAACATCCCGATTAGCCCTGTTAGTGTAAAACTCTGAGGAAATTAATGCAAGAAAATAAGACCAGTCAAAAGCAATCAGGATACTAAAACATATCAACTGAAAGCACAGCTTTCTCTTGGCACCGTATTATGATTTCTTTCTCAAAGACTTCTTAACAGATGATATAGAAAATTGCATGCCAAGAAAGGGATGGAGTGAATACCATTCTCTACACTGCCTTTTGTATTATTACAAAGGGAATACTATGAATTGCAGAGAACGTTTCTGGTTATTAAATTTTATGTTCCTATATTCAACAGCACCACATTATATATGGCCCTTTTCTGCAATTAAACTCTGAAAGATCAATTAAATATTAATGGATAAATGTCAGTTATGATTATAAAAACTGATAAAAGGACCATAAATCAAGTAATGCAGACAGTACAATAAAGCATTTTCACATGATCAAAACAACATTTCAATGTTAATGTTTTCTTATTCTAATTGAAAATGCAATCATGTACTCATAGGTGTTGCTATTGCATAAAATCTGGTAAAGAATACCATCTTTTCAGCATTATGATTCACTCTCAGCAAGAAAGAACAAAACAAGTCTTGATGTTCCTTCCAACCAAGACTAGCAGTGCGACATCATTCAATGCTTTACAGAAATCTTCAGTTTGAAACTGTCCAGAATACAGTAGGATATTTTCAATCCCTAGGCTATTTCCATCTTCTGTAATCAGTTATATACAATTCTATATTTTGTTCAGGATTACCAGCTCCCTCACACATCCAAAGTATTTTCCCACTATTGTACCTTTTAACTAGGGAACTAACTGTATAGGCTTGCTAAGAATAAAAAAAACCCACACACAAACAAAACAAACACCAACAAGAACACTAAACACTCGATTACAACACTTGGACAACAACCTCATTGCTTTAAAGTCATTACTTCTGTTTTCTGAAGCTGATTTTTATGGGCAAAATATAAAGGTCTGGGCCAAAACATTTTTAGCAAACTACCAAATGCAGTCAAAAGCCAACTTAAATAACAGCTGCTTGATGCTCAGATGTACAACTCTCCCCATACTTTACCACACCGGTCATCAATGACTGTGAATTGTAAATTACATGGGACATGTTGTTCACAAACAAATCAGATTTATGGTTATATTCAGTTGTTCCTGTTACCTGAAATTACAACTAGAAGCTCATTAAATATGAATACGTTTCAGAGAATGTAGAGGCACAGCATTATACTGATGAAAGCTTCATTAAATTTTCAATGATATAGCTGCTTCTATATTTGTGAGGGAAGGACACAGAGCAGAATGAAGTAAGTTGAGGTAATTCTCCTTCAGGCAACTTTGCATCTTTCTCCTATCCCTGAAAACTTTATGGATTTTAAAATAAAACGTTGGACTAATCAGGTGTAAGAGAAAGTGATTGTGGTCCATTACATTTAATGAATCATAGAATAATTAGGGTTGGAAAGGACCTTAACATCATGATTTACTTCCAGACCAGTATTTATCTTGTACACTTTTGCCAGTTGCACAACTACCATTCAAAAAGAGCAGAACTGGTAGAAACCTAAAAATCAGGCCTGAATGATCAAGCTCATATAAAATAGACTCTGTACGTGTCCCGAACTCAATGGCACAATCATGTTTTTAAAATATTCAAGTAAAAAACATAACAAGAGTATTGGAAATTAAGTCTTACCTAGCAAAAGCAAGACTTAACTTTTTCTGCAAGTAGAAATGTAAAACTACCTAAGACATGCAGTAACATAGCCTTATTTTTACTGCAGGCTGAAACCAAGAAAAAGGCCTGGGACAAAACCCAAACTAGGCACAAGTTCACTGTTCAACTAGATTTCTAGTATTATAATCATCAGATCAGACAATTAAAATCTCTGTATGTAAAACACCCATAACCAAGCTGCATGAAAGAATGCAGACTCACTAACATACAAGTGAAAATTCAAGTGGTCTGTACCCTCTTGTGGTCATGCAGTACAATATAAATTTACTATATATTCACATTAAGTTAGCTCAGTTTCCTTTGGAAAAAAGGCTTATGCAATCCAGCTGTTACTCAGTTACTCCCTACCCACTCCCCTCAAGAGCTATTACCTTACATAAACTAGGTCAGGCAGTGGGTTAGAGGCCTTAAGATCATACTATTCCTCTAACATGCCTGCACAACACATTGACTGGGCATTACACGTTTTACTTAAAATTAATATGCATGTCCTGCCAGGAACCAAGATGTAGGGTTGCTCTTTCAAACTTGCTAGGACCACCACCCCTTTCAGCCCTCTGTATAGGCAGCACTCAGCTAACAAACATGCAGACAATGCCAGCTTATCCTCAGACCTTGTTTATTCTGCCCTGTTCAAACCCTGCTTCAACATGTTTACTTCTTTTCCCCCTCCAGTTGTCTTTGGCATGCATAGTCAGCATTAAATAACTGACCTTCTCAAAAACACCATGAGGTAGTATTATCCCCACACTACCAGGCAAGGAAATTAAGCCACTATAATTAAGCATGCCCAAATTTCACATTGCTGATTTGAGAGTGATTTTAGTGATTGAGTGATTTTAGAGCATTAGTGCTATACAGGATTTCCTCTGCTCATAGCACAGCTCCTGGGCAATGCTGGAGTGGTTGCACACAGCCTGTGCTCCTGCAGGGAAATCCGATGGGTGCAGCAGGAGCCCTTGTGAAATGCTGAGCTCCAGGAACTTGGCCAAACACACCCCGGCACTCTGTAAAGTGCCTCAATATCCGGGGTGCTGCTACAGCCCAATGAGGAAAGGCAAGATATCGGAGTGACAACCCCTTCTGCATCCTTCCTTCTTCCTGAGCAAGACTTTTGGATCCAGCCACAGACTCCCCTGCTCAGCTAATTTCCATTTAGACACCTACACCCCCTTCACACACACAGAGTTGTGCATTATCCTTACCTCCAATTTTCCCACAGCTGCCGGCTCCCCAGGCATTCATCTTCCTAGAACCTCACATCTTCCTCTATGGTTCCTTAGCTCCAGTTTTTTGTCAGTCTTCCCAGACAGTCCTAAATCCTTCTCCAGCAAGTCATTGCTACTCCTCTTAAGTCCTCATGTAGTCATACCCCTTATATCCCTTTCTCTAGGCAAGACCCCTCATGATCTTTGCTGCGTCATTTACTGCCACACAGTAAGACCAGGAGTCAACCTCCTTTTTCAACTGCACCACAGCATTTTGGAGTTTCCCAAGAACCACAAGATGTTTCCCAGTCACACACTCCTTCCAAAAGAGAAAGCTCCTTTCCAAGATCTGTCAAACTGGCAACAAAGGTTTCCACCCAGACCCATGCAGTTTGAATTCCCTAAACTCATCCCTAGGAACAAATCTCCAAGGGCCTGTTCCACTCATACATCATTGAGATACTGCCCATGTAGAGACAGCCAATTCTGGCTATATCTGCTGTTCTGTATCA
The DNA here is from genome assembly GCA_036873685.1 of Agapornis canus. NCBI lineage: Eukaryota > Metazoa > Chordata > Aves > Psittaciformes > Psittacidae > Agapornis > Agapornis canus. Next base: position 10,671 of record JBAFWW010005825.1, on the reverse strand, counting down.
CCTTTCCCCAAACCCAGGCAGATAGAATAGAAAACAAGGATCTGTTTAGCAAAAATTTAGGCCAGTTCAAAGTCTGGAAACAAAAAGGTTCAAATACAGCAATTCTAGACTAAGCTCCAAGACCATATTGTCCAAGTACCTCTCCAGCTCCTAAATTCCTCCAGACCTGCTCAGCTGATGACGTTCACAGCAACATCACATCATTTTGGCATTGCCCTCAGTCCTGTTAACCTCCCTCTCTCACTTTACAGAATACAGCCATATCCAAAATGAAAGGTAACTTTTCTGGCTTTTTTCCTGGAACAAAGGGATCTTGGGGATTTAAAGACAGCTTCCCATCTCCAGTTCACAGCACATCAGTCACAGGTTTATCAACTATACAACTGCCACCAACAGTCCTTTCTGATGCTGTCCAGTGTGTATAAGGACTACTTTTCAGTCTTTTCAAACCTGCAGAAAGCTAATCCCAGAAGAATATTAACTCTTCTATTTACACAAGGCTATTCATATACTCACACTGAAGATTACCTAGTTATTAGTTACATCTGTAGACTGTGCAGCTTCTAATTCCCACACAGATACCTTTTCTGCTTTACAGAAAACACAACCCATTGCACGTAAGGATGACAAAGGTATTTAACATCTGTCTGCCTGTACTTGCCTGGCCCCAGAGGTCTACCTTATTCACCCCAGCTCTGCCAGCAACTCTTGTGATACCGGTAACCCCAGTGCCAAACTTTCCTGCCCAATTCGACCTAACACTTCCCATTTTGGCTCAGCAGTCTAAAGGCGTCAACATTAGCCGAACCACTCCCTTGCCTTTTGCTGTCTAGGAATAGCAGTCTTTCTTTGCCACGCTGGCAGTGAGCTTGACAATCTTGCCACACTGCTCAGAATGAATACAAACTAGGGAGCAGGACATTGTTAGGGCTGGGGAGCTTCTACCTCAACATTGCTTCTTTAAAAAACAAAATAAGGGGGGGTGGGGAGAGAGAGAGAGAACCTCCTCCTCACTGTGCCTCATCCCACTATTTCCTAACTCTCAGCAGAACCACTTACCTTCCTTTATAATGTTAAGTTGTTGGGCCCACAGTAAGTCCAGAATTCTGCACATACATAGACATAATTTAACCATAATGTTCATCATTGTGGCAGGGCTATGGGAACAGCAAAAATCATTCTCTATGTGTTTTCCAATTTGAAGCCAAAATCCAGATCAGACCAGATGACTTGCTCATTGTTCGCCCGTGGCAGAAGCATCTTGTTTTCCCTTCTCAACTTACCTGCATTCCACATGAAAAAATCTGCAAGAATTTCCGACTACATTCTGTCCCCCATATGCAGTATATCCAAAGGAAGAAGAACTTAGAACATGGTTTTGCAGTATTTTTAGCTACAACATTTAAAGTCTAATTTTGTCATGTATAAGCAAAAGTAGAGGGAATCGGCAACATGAAAACTTAAGCATCCACCAATCAAGCTCAGCATGCTGCCTGTCCCATAGCCTGACCCTGTCAGGGAAGAAGTTTTTTGTTTGTTGATTTCCTAACCAGATCTGAACACTGGAGTATACAGTTCAGTTTCCAAAATGCTGACCTAGCTTTTCTTCAAACTTCACCTTCAGATGTCCTGAGGAAAAAGCAACCAATGCCCCAGACAAAGAGCATACACATAAATGCAACCTCTGAGTGTTCTAACAGGGCACTTGCAGATCTGCTCTGCTGTGAATTTACAGTTACCAAGATGGCCTTTTATAAATGACTAGAATAAATTCGCCTAATTTCGTAAGTATTAAACCTATGTATATCACTTACTAACACTTGGCAGCTAACACAGCCACACAGATGCAAGACAAACGTCCTTCTTCCTCATAAAGGAATTCAATATTGGCTTGAATTGCTAATGCAGTGGATGCAATTATAAGAAGAAAGAAAAACCCACCTAGTACCAAATAGTTTAAAAGGTTATCAGGTTTGCCTTCTCTCTGAGAGATTTACCACACCTATGTTAGACCATTCATTCCCACGCTGGACTTCTACCACATTCAACCCTACTTTGGAAAGCATTTACCCAATGAAAAGGGTTGGGCATGTTTGCAGACTCCTCAAGCTGGGCACCCAAACCCCATAGCCATTTTCAGGATCCCAGGCTGCACATTTAGCCAGACTGAATTTTCAGAATCAAAGAAAAAGAATTTACTTTTCAACTGACTAATTGGAAATCCCAGGGTATAAACAATAGCTTTCCTTTTGCCAAGGTTACATCTCAGTGCAGAACCACAACTTCAGTTTCCAGAAAGTACTTGTCAGGAATGAAGAGTTGAACTCTGCAAGCTTTGCTAAGCAGACAAGAAGTATTACTAAGCAGACATGACAATTGATATCTCAACAGAGAAAAGCGAAGATGATTTTCTAAACACGTCAGTTTTAAAACAAAAGAATAATAATAACTGAGGCATTAACACCACTTCATCAGAAGTATTAAGATCATGATTCAGAGCCAAATTTTAAAGTAAATATTCACTGTCAAAACTGGATGGTAGAGGAAATAACCTCTTGGGTATTTCAGCAATAGTTTAATCACCTCCCACAACTAACTTGGGGAGACTGGAAGAGTAATGGGATGGAACAGAGCCCAAAGAGCATCTAATCCAAATTAATAAGAACAGACAAAGAACAAAACAAGAAGACAAAGAAGAAAAATGCCCTGGGTTTTTATTCCCCAAGAAGTCAGGGAAAAGTCTTCTTTCTGAGGGAATACATTATTCCACTTTTTAAAAAGTAATTTTGCTCATCACAAGCACCAGTTAACCTAACCGGTACATCTGACAAAAAGGTAAAAACTTCCCTGATGTGTCTTCCAACTCACAGAAAAGAAACAAAGAGAATTCTCACAGAGATGTAAATCACTCATTTTTCATTACTTATCTCGCCAAAGCAAAGTAGCCACATTTAGGACCACACAAAGTTCCTGTTCTGGTTGAGATTTTTAGCTGTATATAATCCAAATCTGCTTTAGTTTACCAAGATTACTTATACTTTTCATGCAAGTAAGGATCTACCACCTAGGAATCTAATTTGAGATGTGATATTGTAAAAGCAGCAAAAAACAAACCAAAAGACAAAATAGAGCACTTGCTCTCTCAGAGAAGCCAGCTTTGTAAGCATGCAGCTTCACAAAATGGTGCAAGCTAAATCACATTGTGTCTTCCTTCAACCCTATTCTTACCTTACTTGTGGATGCATGTTCCTACAGATTTCCTTGCACCATCTCTGATGCCTAACTATTCACAAGCCACTTCAACTCACTAATCCTGTACAAACACCATCACATTAACTTACCAAAAAAGCTTCTCATTTTCTGCCAGGTTAGCAAACTGCATGAGTCCAGTAAGTACCATGAGTTAGCTCCTGCATGAATCCAGTAAATACCAGGGCCTGGTGGCTCTTTTCCCTTATGCCTGTTCATGACTCCTGCATCCACATTTCTGTGGCTCACTACTCATATTGTTTGTACTCCTGAGCCCACACCCCCACTTTCATATTAACAAAATACGATTAAAAATCGTATACATCACAGCCAATCTTTACATTGCAAATGACAGCCTTAAATACACTATCACTGTCCCTGTATATCTTGCATTTAAGATATTTTATTACGGAAAAAACTCGCCAAATAAATTTCAAATACATATTTAAGCACCTAATTCCCACATGCTCAAGTTAGAAGTTAGAGTCTGACAGATCCTCATTGCCTACCTCTAGCTGGAATACTTCACTCAAACTTACTTGGCTAAAACATAGTTTTATTTTACTTTCCACAATCTCCAGGGCTTCCCCCCATCTCAAAAGAAAGGCATTTTCTTGAACCACACTGCAAAGAAGAATGCAGTCGTAAGCCAAGTGATCCTTTCACTTGGAAGGAGATTAAACAAGATTCCAAACTTTTTTCCAACAACTCCAGCTCCGTGCACCGGCATGAGTCCCCACTCCCCCAAATCCACTGGGGATGTGCCTACTTCCAGCTCCTGGGGAACTTGACAGCCGCAAAACTCCAAATGCACCTAACATTAAAATAAAGAAGCAAATAACAAAACCTCTGTTTCTTCATTTCAGCACCGCAATTAAGATTTCTCAGAGGACATAATTACCCCCTAATGAATCCTTGGAATATATATAACAGGGTGCAGGCCAGATTACAGAATCCCCACAACACAACTGATACCTCCCCCGAGCAACACAAAGCTGGGCCTAGAGATAGTAAGCGTTTTTATGTTGCCTTAATTTTGAAGCCTTATTAACAAATAAGGCAAGAAACAAACACATCTCCCTCTGGGAAAAGGCGGGCACAAATGACATCTTAATAAGAAGCCCTGACAGCTTTCTATAAGTCTCTTGTGGACAGGAAAAAGACATCAAACAAGATAGCTATAGAGCAAGTTCATTAACTACCATCTAAGATTGCAGCAGCACACGAACAAACTACACTGGCAGCAGCTGAAATCAAGCCTGTCAGTTTTTTGGGGAGGCTGCTCTGGTAGCCATGTCTCCCAAAGATATCAAGCCTGGGAAAGACGCTTTCCAGAGGCAATGCAACAGCTGGCATGACACTAGTGAGGAAGGAGTTTCTTTTCTTTGGCTGGTCTGCAGACATTCATGTTTCCTCTCTCTACAGGTAGCTGGAGCAGCAGGACCGGCTCCTAAGAAAAAGCTTTATGTACCCATTTCCTTTCTCCTCCCTACAGCAGGCAGGGGGACAACAAAGCTGAACCAGCAACCCCAGTTAACTACCTTTTTCACCTAAGACTTTTGTGTCTGATTGTTGGAGACCATATGGTCTAAGTTTACAACCAACAGTAAATTTCTTTATCCAATCCTGTTTGCAGTAACAACCTTAACATTCTTTTAATGCAGCTTTCAGTGGATGCATTTCCTTTCCTCTTTATGTAAGTAAATCAGTAGGATATGCTTAACCTGCCTCCTAAAACTGAACACAGGCCATGAAACCCAAGCAGGCAGAGTAAGAGATAATTCACGGTCTCAAATGAAGCCAGGTGGATTACAACTTCATTGGCAAGCACGCACCCAGCATCTGTATGCTCAGAAAAGACATTAGGAATTGTGTGAATAACCAAAAACCGTCATGCATGCACAAAGACTTCTGAATATAATTCCTGAGAGTGAACTTTTAAAAGAAGGCAAAGCCATCAGTGCACCTTAGAAACTAATGTGTTGCAGAATTTTTATCAAGCATTGCTCTATGATTAGACACACTTTCCCCTGCACAAAAGCATCTTTAAAGCCAAGTATCCAATGCCTTGAACCTCAGTTTTACTTGAGAAAATAAACTTAAAAAGGCATTCATTATTCTTGAACTGAACATTTCCATCCTAAGTCCCATCCTAGAACAACTTTTAACTGCTAATTTATCATCCTCCCTTCCACTGACAGGGAAGATTTATAGTGGAAAAGGCTTATTCAACATTACTCCAATGCCAAAAACACATGGTATTAAACTTTTGGAGATACTGGTCAGGAAGCAATAACCAAGGAAAACAAAATACTAAGAAGAAAGCCCTGGGGAAAAAGAATTAAAAAAAAAATCCCATAATTGTAAGGCTTGGCATGGTTCTCTTAGAATAAGCTGCAATGGAAGCCCAACCTGAAGGATGCTTACAGCTGAGACCCAACATCCAATTTCATCTTCTCACACTCATCTGCCTGCCGCTTATCTTCACTGCTGCGCTGCTGTGCTTATCAGTGCACTGACCCCTGCTCTGCCACAAGTGGACATGAACACATTCCAGAGCCCCACTGACCACAGAGGAACTGAACATGGCAAACATGCAACACTAGGAGAAAGACACTGCAAGCTCTTCTAACATAGGGTCAAGCACATTGACACAGGAAGATATGCAAAGGACAAGGGAGAAGTGCTATGTGCATATGTGGTGCTGAGCTCCAGAATGAATGTGTTGGCAGGACTGAGATCATAGCAAGATGAGGCCAGCACAGGCACTCTGTAACACACAGGATCTACCTGGGATGAGAGAGAATTAAATTAAAGCACAGAAGAATTAACTTCCAAACCTCCAAAGCACAGGACTTTGGAGCAAGAGGAACCTTCACTGCAGACACCCACCAGAAGAGAAGGAACTTTGTTTATGTAGGAGATGAGAAGGAAAAAAAGAAAAAAATTTAAGAGAAATAAAAACCACAATAAAAGGAAGGCTCTTCTAGTTTAATTCTAACCAGAGGAACTGGCTAAGAACATGAAAGTGGAAACAACTTGGCTGACAAAAGGCATAAAAAGGTGACTCTCACAACTCTTCAGAAGAGCAAAACAGAGAACGACAAAATAAAGAAAATTAGCTAACAGTAAAACCACAAGCTATCTGAAACCCCAGAGAAAGATGTAAAGCTTACTGCCAAATCATCACAGCTAAGTATAGGCTCTTTAATGATTTGATATTCAAGAGATTTTGCACAAGTGCAAATCAAACCAGTGAAGGTCCCTTTAGTAAGCATACAGTACAGTTCACAAAACAGGAAAGGTCAAAGCACCAGTAATGAACCTACCAGCAGGCAATATCAAAGGTAGCATGAAAATATTCCTTCACAACGTCTGGCAGTGAAAGAGCAGTTAAAGTAGGAGTGCATTAACTCACTGTTCAATAGGAAGGAAAATCTCTAACAGATGATGCCGAAGCACTTGCAGCGTTTTCTGCATTGATCTTCATTCACTAAAACAGATTAACTGGCTAATGCAACTCACATCGCAGCAAAAGGAGCAAGAACACAAGCCAGAACTGGGAAATGCATTAGAGCAACTGCTCCAAAATCCCCAAGACAACAACGTCAAGGCCATGAAATTTCCCATACATGTTTACCAGCAAACATTACACAGAAAGTATGGCAAAGGCAATATGCTTCCGCCGACAAGAAGCTTCCATAAATCTATGGCCTATATTCAGGTGTTACAGTAAAGAGAGAGTACTTCAAGTTTTTCAAATCTGATAGACATAATATTTACCCTTTGAAAACTGACAAAGGAAGTTATTAAAGATCATCTTTCCTCTCTGCATTAAGTTCCAACAGCGTGAATAAGGGCAAAAGCACCTGCACAGGAGAGCAAGGAACCAAATACACACTGAAACACGGACCAGTAAGGGATACCATCAGTCTCTAGGAAGATGTTGAAACAAATAACCAGACAAAAAACTTATCTCCTGCATACTTCAGATAATGAAGCAGATAAGATCCCACACATAAATTGTATCAGAAGAATATAATTTCTTCCAGTGACACGGTAACCATGTAGGTAGCAAAAGAGCAACTAGAGGCAATATAGTTTTGGTTTAACTGGATTTTTTACAGTCTTAAATTGACAGTCATATAATCTAAACAAATACAGAGCATACTGAAGGACTGAGAGATGATTAGAAACCCAAACCTAGACAAAACTTAGCTCTTTTTTCAGAGAGAAAATAGGTAGCAAGGCCATTCACATGGCTATAACCTTTTAGCATTCCCCACTGTTACAAAAGTAACTTGGGGGAGGGAAGAGGCAGAAGGGAAGGCCACTTACGGCAAGCAACTCCGTATTTTTCTCTTCCTCAGTTTGATTTCATATAGCCACAAGCAACAACTTCAAAAATCTCTTGGAAAACATCTTGTCCATAAATTATCCATTGGAAAATACCTGGACAGAAAAGTCTTTTTCTTCAGTCAGCAGAGTTTAATCTGGAACAGTTATAATCACCAGGGTGGAAGGACTTAGAATCCAAAGCAACTTGGAGCAAGTGCAAAAGTCACCTGAAGCAGTATGTAGTTTGACGGAGCAAAACAGTAAGATTATCAGCAGTGTAACAGCACAGTAAAGGCAAATATAAACACTGTTCTGCCCAGAAACATACTGAGTGGTAAAGTGCTAAAGAATCCGGTGTTTATGTTAACATAAATCACATATATCACACAGACTCATTGCCCTACTGAGATGTATGAAATGCAGGTATCACATGAAAAGCACATGAAGTAACTTTGACTCTGCCTCTTGTACTAATGACTCGGAGCACTCTGTCCAGTTCCAGTGCTGCAGAAAAATGCAAACCAAGTGGAAAAAACCTCAAGAAAATCAATGAGAGCAGCCCACAAATGTAAAAAATAAGAAATAAAAATCACTCAAGAGACTGAAAGAACAGGATTTCTTAAGTGTTGAAAACACCAAAGAGAAAGCCCCTAAAACATGTGACACATTCCTGCAGAAAACATGTAATAGAGTTCACAAGGTGTATAAAACAAGTTAGAATTCCTCAATGCTTAAATAAACAAAATAAATTTAGATCAGAAATTAGGATCTTTAATGGCAGCAAATTACTTGAATAGGTTGCCTAGGAATGGTAAATCTCCATCAGAAACTTATGTTAGCTCTTTTGCTTTGAGAACTAGTTAAATATTCCTTCCTTATGCCTGAAACACGGTGAATTTATGAAAGAACAAATGTCAATTACCTCCACTTTTCCCCTCATACTTCATTCACAGCTGCCTCATCTGAGCTTCCAGCTTCTAGATTATTTATTATGAGAATTTATTGACCATTACAAAGAAATTACTTCCAGCATGAAGGGTCTGTAACATCATATGGAAGCAATAATAAAAACACAGCCTTAAAGGAGGTATTGCAAGGATATTACAGAGTAAAAGTGACCCACTAGAACCGCATCAAGATGGAGTACCCTTAATCATAACAAAGCCAAAGAAATCCAGTGATCCTACTTATATAGTGACTTCAACTTTACCCACACATATGCTTCAAAGCAGTGATGCTCAGCTGCACAGGCACCCTTTGCTGGGAAGGTAAAGGGACTAAGAAGACCTTGCTGTGTCCAGGTAAGGTCAATCTGGGTGGGCCTGTCAATCTTGTAGCTCTTTCCCAGCAAGCACCCTGCAGAGACGCTAGCTGCCTCAACCCAGGGCTACAGGGATCCAGACTAGCAATTCAACGTTGCACAAAACATTTGCCAAATGCAGAAGTGCAAACAACAAGAGCTGGGGCAAGCAGAGCAAGTCTTCGTGCAGCTGAGAAGACACAAGGAACCAAGACAAGGATACCAACCTCAAATACTGTGTCAGCAGTTGGACCCAGTACAGCACCAAACACGACTAATTTTCTCAAGGAAAGCTCAGCTACGAAAAAAACCAAAAACACTGAGAACCAAAGCAGGAGAGCAAACTGAAACATGCTGTCCTCTGCTGGAAGTGGCTCTAGAGGAGCTTGAAAGCAGAGGATCATCAAGACCACGACCCCTTTGATCTTCACTGGAACACAAGATAAAGGCATCATTTTAAAAAGCTGCACAGCCTTGTCTGAAAGCTCCTGAACTCTAGCTAAAGCTGCTCTTCCATGCAGCCAGCACCACTGTCACCAAAGGAGCACTCCTGATGCTGCCCTCTCCTACACCACCACTGCGAGGAAACCATCTGGACTCTCCCACACATCTTCACTTGTGGCAGCAGAAGTGCTTGTGTGGCTGTAGAGAACAGGGCCAAATGAAAACTAAAGCTTTTTTCTAAGAAAATTGCATAAATTCTTTGTTGCAATCCAGTTCACTTGCAACACTTGTGTCAACTTCAATAAAGATTTCAGGCTGCATCTTTTGTATGTAATTCATGTGTAGTTTAAAAATATAAAGAACTACTCAGTAGGAGTCTTCTACTGCACATATCTAGAAAGAACTTGAGAAAATGCTTTAAAACTTCCACACCAACTAAGGAAAATGCCCAGATATGTGAGAGTTCAAACTATGTGTGACTTACATCAGCAACAGCCTGTGGTGGGGATTATCCAAGCATTCATTTTGGGGGAAAGGTTAAAAAAAGTTAAGACTCTAGTTGCAAATTAAAATAAATAAAATAAAATAAAATAAAATAAAATAAAATAAAATAAAATAAAATAAAATACAGCACCATCAGGTTCACAGGGGGATTTTCCAAACATTTAAACCAGCATCATACCTTCAGACAAAGCATAACTCATCAAGAGAAGTCACATGCCAGAAAAACGAAGGCACAAACAAACAAACCAACCAACCCCCTCTTCTTCTCCTTAATTACCCAAACGCCGTATTAGATGCAAACAAGAAGTTCTTACGTTGATAAGAAAAATGTTTTTCTCCACGTTTCCCATTTCGTAGCCCGAACCCCACACCCCTTCGGGACAGGAGCCGAGTACTCTGTGTTGCCCTCCCGCCTGGCATTTCACTAGAGATGCAGCAGAAAACAACTCTTCAGACCCACCCACATCGCGATCCGGCCCCCGGCCCCAAGCCCAACCTCTGGCCACGGCGCTAGCGCATGGAGAGGCAAACGGGGGCCCGAGCCACTGTGCAATCGCCCCGCTGGGCTGGGGTCACCCCCACCCCCAGACCCTCCTGGGGAACTGCCGTTCCCCCAAGCCCCGCCGCCCCGCATCACCCCCGTGCCCAGGCCGGGAAGCCTTTCCCCTTCACCACGGCCATTTCCCTGTGGTCCCCCCAGGACTGGACGGCGGCCTCACTCACAGCGTGTGTCCGCAGACGTTCACCATCAGCTTCAAGGATGGGTTGCGGTACTTGGTGGTCTTGCACCGCGGGCAGCCCAGGTCATCCATATCCATGGCCATGGCTGCAGCCAC
>JBAFWW010005820.1:0-16904 GCA_036873685.1 Agapornis canus | reverse complement strand
GTGGCTTCCAGCAATGTCTCTGTTCTGAGCACTGTCATGAAGAGGAATGAAGAAGTAACGCACTGCAGCAAGGAAAGACACTGAGGTCTGCTTGGGTACACTGAGCTTAGAGAACCCAGAAGTACTTTAGCTCTGAGCGCAGGGTCGGCTCTCACAACAAGCTGAGAGGAACCAATATCCCTCTGCTTCCCAGGCTGCAGCGTTTGGGGCATCCCTGCAAAATGATGCTCTTGGAGGCGTTCCTTAGTGCAGATCTGAAGTCTGTCCTCCTCCCTAAGCTTTCAGACCCCATCAGAAGGAGATGGGCATTGTGCAAGGGGTGAGAGCACATCCTCAGGGAGCCAGGAGAGCTGAGACAGTGGTCTCAGAGGTGTGGGGAGGAAACTCTCACTCAGGCAGCCTGAGAATTCAAAGTGATTGATGGATATGAAACTGGAAAGACCAGGTTAATTTAGCACTGAGGGCGAGCAGGCACCAAAATGACACAGGAAAAGTGAAATAAATCCTTTGTTGCTCAAGACCTTAAAGAGAGTATCCTGAAAGAGGAGCTGGTGCAGAAGAGGGTGTTCTCCCTGCAGAAACCTCAGTTTCTGGAACCAGGGAAGGGCTTTGGCTGGTTGGAGTCACTGACCTCCTTCCTTGCTCTGCAGCCCAAGCAGGTGGGTGCACGGCTCCAAGGCCATGGCGGGGCTGTGAGATGCAGGGATCCCTAAGATGCAGTGTTGTAAAAAATGCCTACGTTGTTGTCCCAAATGTTAACAGGGTGAGATCTCCCTTTGTCCCAGTTCTGCAGGTTTGCATTCCAATGTGCCTGCGGGCTTTTCTCAGCACAGGAGTAGAAAAATCAGGGTCTCAAAGGAATTTCAGGCCCACCACAAGGCTTCAAAGGAACACGTCTCCAAGGCCCCTCCCCAGTCTGTCCTCTCCCCAAGTGCCCCAGCAGGACTTCACATCACAAACTATTTGCCTGTTGGTGTATAAAATACAATATGGTGTATATTATATATAGACAACATATATTGCTCTTTGGGGCTCTCCTCACACATCTTTTCTGGCCTTAAGCACCTACAGTGACCCCCCTCTCCCCCATCCCTCTTCCGTGCTGCAACCCAAACAGCTACTGCAGTGTTTCACATAAACACACTTTCCTGCCCTCCTCCACCACAGCACCTCACAAATGCCAGATGCTATCTGAGGGGCTTACCAGTGTGTGGTGCAGAGACATGTGATGTAGCTACCACCTTACTCACTGATTACACCGATAACAATGGTTAGAGCATGGCTGGGTAAGGAAAGAGCAACTGATGTCATCCACCCGCACTAGTCCCACATGCATGGTATCTGACACTGTCCCAACAAGACATCTAGACTGGAAAGACACAGATCTGACAGATGGACCACTCGCTGCATAAGGAATTGCCTGGTTGGTTGCACTCGGGTCCTCTCCTCTGCATGGCCTTCCTGGCCAGCTGTGTTGCAGCACTTTGTCTGCCTGATATGCTACTCCTTACCTGGACACTTGGGACCTGTCCGCATCCTGCTATCCTTCACTCACCACATCACTGCCTGCATGCTCTTACCATTGAGCTCTAGTCAGCAGCTTCTCTCCTCTCACAGCTCACAGAGCCAGAACATCTATCCTCTTATTTTATGAGCAGCCAACCACCATTAGCATCACTGCAATGAAGTGTTTCATCTGGTCAGGTACTAAGAGTGAACAGGCAGTGAGACAATTCCCCACCAGCTGAGTTGCATGCTAATCTTCAATACCAATTATATAGCCCACCACAGAGCCCTTCAGGGCCTACAGCTCTCCTTTACCCCCTCTATTTCTGTCAATGCATGGTGCAAGAAGTGAGGCTCTTTGCCACCCATGTGAGATGCCAAGACCTTGTTTCAGTTGCCAGCCTGAAGCCTGTTCTCAAACAGGAGAGCAGGCTGCAGCCCTGCCTCTGGCCCCATCGTGCCCATCTCCAGCTCCATCCCTGCCCTGGGCACCCAACCCATCTCAAGAGGCCATTTCAGTGCAGAAGCCTCCGTCTGAGGAGGGTTGGGGAGACTTTGTTCAGCCTAGAGAGAGTCTACACCCTGTGCCAAGGGGCTTGGTGTGCCCACCTCCCTGCCCAGAGCTGTGCAAGCGCAACCCAATCCAGCACTCAGCTGGAGGGCCCTGCAGGGGTTGGTCTAATACCAGATATCGCATCTTCCACCTTGCTTAGCTTAGGTTTCAGCACAGCTGCTGAGCACCACTGCTAGCCACCAAACACACTGGTTTAGGAAGTGCTGAGTGATGAGATGCTTGACCTCAGTGGAAAGTTCTGCCACCATTTAGCCAGCAGATCGATGCTCAAGACCAAACCGGAATAAAATCTCCTGTGCAGGAGGAGGAGGTGCCAGAGAAACCCTTAAGTACCAGCAAGCTGTTGGTGCTTGGGCAGTAACCCTGCACATGTAGCCTGTGCGCATCCTGCAGCCCCACGGGCTGGCTCCGCTCCTCCTGGCTGGGATGTATGGCTGCACAGCCCCCACATGTCCTGCCTCTACTGACACCCACTGCTGATTCTGCGGCCCTAAACATACAGGTAATAGCACTTGGGGTTCATTCTCTCTTTCTGTCTGTGAACTGCTGCTCAGGGTCCTGCTGTGGCTGGAGGGAGGCAGAGGAGCATCAGGTACCTGGTTTCTGCTGGGCAGACATCCGTGCAGTAGGTCGTCGTCTCTTTCGGTTTCTGTTCTTACTCCAGGGTATTTTCTGGGCACTTTACCTGGAAGATCACAGCACATTATTTCCTAACAGGAGCTGGGAATCAAAGCTACATCCATTCTGACACGGGAAACAAGTGATTCAAAACACTTCCCTTTTTGGACCAAATGCATCCACTCCCAGGATCTTTTAAAGCAGTTCTGTGGTTAGGGTGATGTCCTGCTTTCAAGGGATGCAGTGACAGATGAGCTGTAGTAGCTGTGGGGAAGGAAATTTTACTAGGAAGTTGTGTTTTATGAAAAACCTCTGCTAGGTACTGCTATTTGTTACTCATTTATTAATTTATTTCATATATGTGTGCAGGAAGTGAGAAATCCTGGAATGTTATTTTCTGGTTTTTGACCTTTTCCTTTTTCTATGCAGGAAAAGGACCAGCGCAGCCTAGATATCAATACTGCCAAGTGTATGTTGGGCCTTCTTTTAGGAAAAACGTGGTCCCTTTTTCCAGTATTTCACCAGTTTCTAGAGGTACGAAGTTTGGAACAGAGTTACCTTGTTTTTGATCTGTATTCTCTGATACTTTAACTAGGGATAGAATGAGCAGCTAAGATTTTTTTTAGTTGTTCTGATGTAGAATATGCTAACCCCCAAAGCAGCACTTGTAACTGGTTATCTTCCTTTCTTCCTTTTCCCCAAATCCATATGCTGTTAAAGTTTATTTAATGCAGGACAAAGTGTAGAATGTCTTTGATTTGCTTTTGGACTTTCATTTTATTGCTGTGTGTTTGTCCACTAAAAGATGTCTTAAACAAAAATGTGAATTATTCAACACTGGCTTGCATGGTCAGTGGTTTCTTTAATCCTGTCCAGTTTTAGAAGGCATACAGATTAAAGTAATTCAGCATGAGGTTTATATTTTCTTTAAGTAAGAAAACCTGATTTTGAGGGAGTTGAAAATGTATTTTAGTAACTTCTGTTTCTTGCCTCAAGCAGCAATCAAAATACAAAGTTATCAATAAGGACCAATGGTGTAACGTTCTTGAATTCAGCAGAACAATTAACCTTGACCTAAGTAACTATGATGAAGATGGAGCCTGTAAGTACTACCATATGTTGGTATTCTAAACCAGTTTCTTTTTCTGAGCTTAATGATTACATGTCCTTTTACAACATTTTGTAAAATACAGTTATTTGATCTCTTTACAGGGCCAGTGTTGTTGGATGAGTTTGTGGAGTGGTATAAAGGAAAACAGATGACATAGGAGTTTAACTATGCACAGCCACTCAAGAGTCACTGTTACCACAGTTATGTCAACCATTAGCCATAAACTGCTATTTGTATCAAAGTGCATGCTGCTTTTCTTGCACTGCATCCCTTTTGCAGGGAACTTTTGATGTTTGCTATTTAACAAACTAGCTATGCTTGCTGTGTAGCATTGTTCTCTTTGAAGGCTGCTTTGCATTTTGTATTTACACTACAAATTGGTGAACTTGCCAGCGTCTTCACTGTGATTATGTGTATATTGCTGTCTAAATTTTGTATATGTGTATAAAAAACCCCTTCAGCTAGGGATTATTTCTGCAGAAATGTATTGTAAAAATAATTTTGTGGCATATTTCTAGTCATCACTTACATGTTTGTTGAAACTTTCCTTGTTTTTTCTTCTGGTCTCAAATGTAGCATTTCAGAAAATGAAATGAACAGACTGCTTGGACAGAGTTATGTGAAGAACTATTGTCAATTTTAATGTTACTATTTGAGATGCCAGTTTCTGGGAGGAGAAGACATGCTGTGACTTTCTTCACTAGAATTCGCCAAACCTGACCTATTGCTTAATAGGAATGAAACATTGATGTCTTAAAATTCTCTCTATACGCATATAAATGTTAAACCACTGTTAACAGTTGTACATGCCACAAACGATTTCCATTTGAAGAAAAAAGTATTGACTTTTTAATGTTAAAACTGCAGTAGTCATTACAGGTACCAATGAACAAATTAAAGTACCTTTTAAAAATGGGTTTTAGACTTTTGTAAATTGCCTTTGGCATACTCTTTAATTTTTGGTGTACCAAGAGTGTTCGGTCTAAGTTGTGATCTAGTGAAACTGGAAGTTCTAGGTAAAATTATTGGTTTGGGAAATAAAGTCTGCTCAGCCCTAGCACATAAATAAGATAGTTTTGGGGGTTGTTTTTTGTTTTGGGGTGTTTTTTTGTTTGCTTGGATGGGGTTTTGTTTGTAGTTTTTGCCAAGGTCTCTAACTTTGTGTTTCTAGGTAATTGGAAATATGATACCGAATAGTCAAAACCTTACCTTTTCTTTCATGCTGGGGATTGGAATTCCCAGAATGGCCATTGCAGGCAATGGCATGTTAAACACCAGCATTAAATGGCAGTGCTTTTTAGTAGGGACCACTTCCTATTTCACTCATTCTTTATCCATATAGGGCAGCTCTAGTGATTAGTTTGGGGAAAATGAGTGAATGGAATTATGTTTAATTTCCATAATTTTGTCATATTGTCTTTGCCTTATCCTTCTTTAAGTAATGTGTTGATTTTTATAAATAGGTCCTTGAAGTATCCGGTGCTATTAAACTTTGAACCCTTAAGATTAAGTAAAATGTTCCATATTGATTCATAAAGCATTTAACAAGAAAGGGCCGACCTATGTTTTAGAATGAAGAATAACATTAGTTTTCTGTAGAAATATTTCACAAGGTATTGGCAGTTTTGATATTGCTCTAGAATGCAATCTGGGGGGGAGGGAAAATGTTTTATGTTGAATGTGAAATTTTCAGCTGTATCGAAGGTCTTGTTCTGCCATCACTGAAGTCAGGAACAGCTGTCCTTAACTTGACTGCTTTCAAGATTAGGCCTAGTTTAGCAAAAGCTGAACATGGTGCTTGAATATTAGTTTGCTACCCTGGACCAGGAGGTTGTAATTGTGGTGCTACAGGAGGTCAGTTGTGTTCAGATCTGTTTGCTGTTGTTAATTTTTGTTTGTCAAACTCAGCTGCCAAAGACAAAAATTGTTTGTGTGTGTTTATGTATATTTGTATATACATAAATAGACAATATATGTGCATATACAAGCCCCTAGAATTTCATGATGCTGAGAAGAAGAGACTTCTTTTCCCTGTGAAATTGTCATGTTTGGATTTCTATGACACTAAATAGTGCTATTTGAAGTTAATAATATCAAAACATACATAGTCATTGCTTTCTTATGTACTAATACGCATAACCTTAATTCCATGTTTAATGCCAGTTTGCACAAGAAATTAATTCAGTGGAGTGTGGTATTTAATGTTTACTATTAATATGCCTCTTACTAAAAAACACAAGTTTTATTAAGACTTCTGATGTAAATGTATATATTACTGTAGTATAACCTTAAATGATCAGTGGAGCTGCTGGTTTAGTTCTGAAAAGAATGAACTTAGAAGCAATATAACTTTTAACATTAGGCTAGATTGTGGTTGCTAAGATTTTAAGTGAAATACTGTAATTGTTTCTGAGTGTTAAGCTAGTTACTGACTCTAGAAAACTGTTTAGCACAAATTGGCATGAATCCTGCAACAAATACAAGATGTGCATAAAAGGTTTTATATGTCACACCTAATTTGGCTTCCAGTAATGGAAGCAAGAGCCAAAGACACTTCTAATGTATTACTGTTACAACTTTCATCTAAGAGGGTCAACAGAAATCTGTTCAGCTTAATCAGGTGCTCCTCTTCCAAGTTTTGCTAATATTTAGCAGAATACAAGATGCAAATAAGAGCAAATGAAATAGGAGAGGAAACCTCAGAAAGCGCTCATGTTGTATAAGTTAACAAACTTTTTTCTCTGTGTAATAAGTTTTTCTTTGTGTAAAAGCAATCAGGAGTAATGCAAAGGACGAGTGTGTTCGATAATGAATCAGATGCTGCAAAATTTTTCCTTCCACTTGCAAGCAGGATGAATCCATTGTCTTCAGTTAGTTTATAAACATGCATCTTCATCAAATTAGCCACAGATTCAGTTGCAGCTTGTAGATGGCTTTACTGACATTTATAGGGAACAAGCATACTAAAATGGACCCATATGGCTTGATAAACTTTCCTGTGCTATCCATCCTTCTGGTTTTGATAGATACACTGATAAGCAGAGAAACCTGACATTGCCAGCTCTTGTATTTTGGAGAAAATTCCTCTCATTTTTAAATACTGTGGAAATGTAACTAAGCTACAGGGTTTACGTTGTAGTTAATATAAGCTTGGTGTCCGCTATTTGGTTTGTTGTGCCATGATACAGTTAATACAGGGTTTGGTTTGGTTTGGTTTTTTTTTTTCCTCTTGAAAGGTAGCATACAGAATATGCAGACTTCTTGGACAAGACACTTAAAAGGTCATTCTGGAAGAAGTGTCAGGGGTCTTGTGCTAATCTTTCTGGTGTATTATTGCTATCCTTATAGCAGAATCTTGATAATCTCTGTGCAATTCACACTTGGTATTTGGGAGATACAAGTGGAAAGCCAGTTAGTGGAAAGAAAGTGGCATCCAGAGACTATAGCAGTGGACAGTCTTTAAGTTAATAGATGACAAACATTTGAAGCTCTTTGAACTTGATGGTCTTAAAGGTCTTTTCCAACCCAAACAATTCTGTGTGTATTAGTAACTGAAACATTCCATGAATTCAGTTTCATTCTACAAGAAAATAATATTAAGTATTTAAAATATTAACAAAATTCTGTGTTACTGTTTTTTCACTCTTCATCCTTTTCAAGCAAAACAAGCTGAAGAAGATGGAATTTACTGGAATCCTTTATGCATTTGAGTTTTCAGTTCAAGGTTGTCTTTAAGCTACAATAAATATTTGGGTTAGCCTTTGTGTAGCCTTTTCTAGTGTTAGTAGAGGACTGGAGACGTCTTCCATCTTACCTCAAATACATGCATTTTATTACATCACAAACATGCTCACGCAATCAAAGTTAGTTACAGCTCATTGCTATTTGGTTGATGTTCCCAAATTACATTATTGGAGGGCAAGAAATGGACTTCAGTCATGTTAAGGTTTTCCCAGATTTCTGTTGATCCTCGGTCACAAGTCTAACAAATTGTTTAATACTCTTGGAATTCATACACACAGCTTTAAAGGTTAGCTTGTGTCCTTGTAGAACTGCTAAGATACCTCTTCCTAGGCCTTATATTCTGTCCTTTCATAATGCTGTAAGAGTGTATAAAAGCCACCCAACCAACTGCATTGTTTGTGACTGAGACCAAAACTTGGCTTGAGTTTTCTTTTTGTTCGCTTTTATTTTTAAAGATTTCCCCCATTCTCTCTCTGTGTGTGTGTGTGTGTGTGTGTGTGTGTTGTCACCAGATAGTATCTACTGACACTGCTGATGCAGGAACAGCAGTTAACCTGTAACTGTGAATGCTTTGTTACTTGGATATTACATAAATAAGGTGTGCTAAACTCCTGTGATTCACAGCCCGACGGAAATACTGTTAACGTCATCTAACATGAGTTCTTCTGGTTGGTTTTTAGGTCTTTTGCTGGTGTTGATGTAAAATGGCATCTCACAAATAAACAGTACTTGTGTTGGTTTCAGCAACTGACTTCAGGTTTTTCTATGGTTCATACTTCAGAAATTCTCATATCTCATGCATCACTTCAGCTGGCAGCCTTTATCATTTAGTAGCAGAGAACTGGTATGTACAATCTTGTCGTCCGTATTTCTAATAGTAAGGAATATCAGTATTCAAAACTTTGTTGGAGAAAGGTACATTTCAGATGGAGTGTATGGGTATAAAACTGCATTGTATTACAAAAGTTTTCAACAAAAAAAGTCCATTTGAGCAGGAATGTCCCTTAAGATGAGATTTTTCAAGAGTAATGATGATTACCCACAACATCTCGCCACAGGTTTTTGGCCGATGAGGTCCTCCTAAGAAATCTGTTGATGGTATGGGCTGGATGAACAGGCAGTGAGGCAGACTGAAAAGCAGGTGTGTATGGTAGGGCCCAGAGGGGGGTGGTGGTGGTGGTCAGCAGTGCAAAGTCTAATTGGAGGCCAGTAACTAGCACTGTACTCCAGGGATCAATGCTGTGTCCAGTCCTGTTCACCTTCATTGATGGTCTGGATGATGGGGCAGAGGCTACCCTCAGCACGTTTGCTGATGGCACCAAACCAGGAGGAGTGGCTGATACACCAAAGGGTCGTGCTGTCATCTAGAGAGACCTCAACAAATGGACTGACAGGAACCTCATGAATTGTGAGAAGTGTGAAGACCTGCAGCTGGGGAGGATCTGCCCTATGCACCAGCATATGCTGGGACCCACCCAGCTGGAAACAAGCTTGACAGAAAAGGAACTGGGGTTCCTGGTGGACACCAAGTTGAACATGAGGCAGCAATAGAAGGCAAATGGTATCCTGGTCTGTGTTAGCCAAAGTTTTGCCAGCAGGCTGAGTGTGATGATCCTTCCCCTCTTCTCAGCACTGATGAAGCCAGACCTGGAGTCCTGTTGTCGTCTTCTGGGCTCCCCAGGGCCAGAGAAATTCTTGAGTCCAGCAAAGGGCGATGAAGTTGGTGAAGAGAAACCTGGAACTGTTGAGCCTTGAGAAGATGCTAGGGGGAGATCTTACTAATAGGTATAAATATCTGAAGGGAGGGTGAAGAAGATGGAGCCATGCTCCTTCCACTAGTGCCCAGGGGCAGAACCAGAGATCATGGGTGCAAAGTGAAGCTCAGGAGACTCCCCCCGAACGTCAGGAAACGCTTTCTGACAATGAGGGCCACCAACCACTGCACAGGTTGCTCAGGGACGTCGTGGAGCCTGTTTTCAGATATACTCAAAAGCCTTCTGGATGTGGCCTGGGCAAGCAGCTGTAGATGGCCCTCTTGAGCAGGCGGGTGGAATAGATGACCTCCAGAGCTGCCTTCCAACCAACTCTTGTGTGATTCTGTGATTTCTAAAAGCAAATGCTAAAGAAAATTCCCTTCAGTTACTCAAATTTAATGCTGGCAGAGAAGACAAGTCTCAGGAGTATTTAAATGTGATATTTTGATCAGAGAGTCTTTGTGACCTTAAACACCTGTGGTTTCCTTACTTCTAAAAAGGCTTTAAATTATTTGAATTGTAATGCACTGTTGCATTGATTTTTTTAAAGCAGAAGTGGTATTATCTAAGCAGAACAGTAGCTACTAGCTGCTAGCAATAAGATGTGAAAATCACAGCCTATGTCTCCATAATATTCACAAATACAGTTTTTAAAGGAGCCATTAGTTAATTTTACTACTTTATATTGCTTGCAGAATTACAAATCTGATTTGGAGTAGGAAACAAAAGCTGGCAGAGAAAATAAGGAGCACATGTTAGAGACCGTAAGAAATTGGGGGTTTCAATATTTTGCAGTATTTGAGCTGCAAGTCCCAAGTCTTTAGACTTAAAATGTTATTTAAAGTTCAGTGTATTTACAACACAGTTAAAATATTGTAATGCAGAGCCCATTCTGGAGGCACAGTTCTTCATTATGCTCCCATTAGGGAAGGCTGAGATTGCGTTCATTAGTTCTCAGAATGTAACCTGCTTCTTGCATCTGTAAGAGGGGGTGAGTGATAGTCTTCTCTACCATGAAAACTTTAATATTACTATTCAAATAGTTTGATGTTAGTTATACGTAGATTAGATGCAAATGTCTTCATATTCAAGGATTCTTTTCCAGCCCAGTTACCAGTGAACTCTGGAACAAATGAAATGCTTTGTACCTACAGCAAACAACTTGATAGTTATCCAAGTATCATAAATATGTGTTAGAAAATGAGAGCTTTACTTCATTCTGATTACTGTATTTCTCTATGTACTCTTAAGACTTCTTTAATGCTTCCTATACTGATTCAGTGTATGAGGGATGTTATGGCCTATCAACACTAGAGCTCAGCACATTTGCCCTGTAAGGAGGTGAGCCCAGAGTATTACCAACATCCTCTTGGCTGCCTCCTCATGCTTTATATGCACATTCATACAGCATATGCTCAGCCACTTCTACCATCGAGCCTATCCTGTGACTTGGTCTGTTTACCCACTGTCACCTGTGATAGTAACACAAGTCTTACCTAAACGTGAGTTTAGTTGCCTGAAGTCACTGATGAAGCTGAAGAAGTTTCAGCTTCCCTGGAGCAGGAGTTTCAGTTATTCTTCTCTGCAGCTGTAACTCCTGTGCATGGCAAAAGAAAAGTAAAGCAGACGCTTCTGCTCCTCTATCAGCAGCTGGTTTTGTAGTGGTAGAGGTATTCCAGAAAATTCTATATTCTATAGCTATTGTATACAAAAGTGCATGGTGAAAGAGGATGAATGGAGGGGAGCAAAGTAAAGGAGCACTGCTTGAAAGCCACAGAAAATAGAAAAGGTTTTATATTAACTTTAAGAACAACTGCTGATGAAGTGAAGAACTAGTATGAATGAGAAGCAATTCAGTGTTTTCGTGTGCATGAAGTGATGCCAGGAGTGAAGAGATCAGTAGCAAAGAATGGCACAAGATAAGGCAGAAATCTGGAGGTAAGTTTGAGACAGAGCATCAACAATATTCTGACAGCAGAATTAAATACTTTGTCCTGTGTTAAAAATCCTTTGAGGAGGAAGCAAATTTACCTGATGAGGACAGCAAATAACTATTTTTCTGTAACTTTATGGTGTAAGGGAGACTGAGAGTGCTCACAGCTTCTCACAAGCAGTGGACTGCCTGCATCACCACTGCAGCATCCCCATAGTCAGGAAAAATGAGAAAATGATTTTGCAGTATACATTTTGAAGCCCTCTGAACTGTAGCAAATGACAAAGCCTTGCTGTGTATGAGACAGCACTCGAGCCAGTCTGGTTTTTGTTCTCGTGATCCACAAAATTGCCTCTCTTATGCAGTTACATTTCTTAACTTGCTAGCAGCTGGTACAGCCAAAAGGTGACAGACAGGCCCTGGAGAATGGTCTGTCAACACCGTGTGTGAAGACTCATACATGCCATAATGAGCAAGTCTGTGCTTTTTTATGTATTCCATTTTTTAAGTTGCTTTGGCTTCAAGTAAATTGTGTGTATAATGAGCTATACTGAAAGCCAGTTATGAGCACTGGTAGTGAGGAAATACTGCTCTGTTTTCTACTCCTGGTGGCTCTGTAGCTGTTCCTGTGAGGAATCACACTTGTATTACCCAGTTCTTTCCTTCTAGACAGCCTCTAAAAAACATGGTTGCTTTTGTCACATTCTGTTCTCTGAGAACAGCAGCCTTAAGTTCAATAGATGCCAAGGCATTACATGAGATTGAGGCTATGTGGGGGTTAGGACAGAAAATATTTCAGTAGAATAGGGTATAACAGTTATAGACAGTTGTATAATCAAGGAATGAGTTGTATTGGGTAGTTACATTTCTGGGGGTGCTGTGATTTTTGCAGATTGCAGTGTTTTGTTGTTTAGTTCTTGCCTACCTTGAGTAGGAACAGTTGTGGACAGTGAAATGAGTAAAACCTTTGCTTGTGTTTGAAAAACTGAAAACAAAATCTGAACCTTAAACTCATGCATAATTTGATGACAAATGAATCAGTTTCTTCAGAAGATGATTTCATCCTTGGTTCCTGAGTGGACTCCTACTGAAGGAATGAGGCCGGTACCTGCTCTTAATAAAGTTTTTAGTTATCTAGTTAGCATTTTAGGTATCATTGAGTACTGGGGCAAAAAGTACAGAAATCTTCCGAGAATTACTTGGTAGGCAAGAAGATCTATGTGAGTGCAGCAGATTCATTGCTTGTGAAGGAAAGCTAAGCAGAAGTGACTTGGCTCGGTAAGTGTTCAACTGGTAATTGTGATGGTACATGTTTGTCCGTGGCACTTGGTTGCCAGCTAGGGTTAAACCACTACAATGTGTAATTGTTAGAAGGAACTCAAGGCACTAAAGAAAATGGTTTTCAAAAGAGCAAATAATAGCAGTACCGGTCTCCTTCAGCTGCTTTTCCTTGCCTCAGGTTTTTTTGCAGTAGTTCTTTTTCAGCTCCAAGATGTGAAGCTAACAGATCACTAGCTTCTGTCAGCAGCAGTTCGTTCTTTCCTAGCTTTCTCTCTAAAGATTGTTCCAGAGATGTACCTGTGCCATCGGACTTTTCATCTGGTGGAACTGGAATGTGTTCTTCTGTTCAGAGATTTTAATGAATTAATTGTGTCTGCATGACAGGGTTTTCCCCAAGTTGCCAGCCAGCCTTTGTTTAATGGGAACCTGGGCCTGTTCTCCGTCATGGTGCCATTTCCTTCAAAGACAATGTCCATGACACTGTGTATGTTAAAAGGGCCTTGGGCCATGTTCAGAGAATTAACTTAGATTTGTTATCTTTTGGTTTAGAAAAAGTTACTTTATATCAAGCTATTTATGGTCTTATACAGCAGATCTGAGCTGCTCTTGGTTTGCCCCTCTTAAGTAAAATTCTGAGGCGGGTATAGGATCCTTCTTCCTAGGGAATTATAGCTTAGTAACAGTAGGTTGGCTTTTCCTCAGTTCCTCTGCCTGTGTCAACACACCTGTAAACTGCAGGTAGCTGCATTTCCATAGCTGACTTTTCTGCAAGGTTTGAATTCTGTTTCTTTGAGAAAGAAGAGTTCCATTTATCTCTCTGTCTTGACAAGTTAAAACCTCATTTATTACATGTAATTTAATACTGCTCAGACTTTACCTATCTCTGCAAAACTGTGGTTGTTCAGAGACACTTAATCCACAAATTTGATTCAAAAAGAAGAGAGTAACACGCACTATTTCATGGTATAGGGTGAGCCCCACAGGAAAACACAGTAACAGTGTAATGATAATTTCAGTGTTATATTTATTTTAGACAAAGAGAAACAAAACAGTCCATATTAGAGGCCAGTTCAGAGGGAAACTGATATCTTAGTGCCAACAGTAACAAGAAAGTAAATCCACATTATTATTGTAACTCAGCAGAAGCTTTATTAGCAGGTACAACTACCAAGTAGTTTACTCATTTGAATATACTAGAGTTGCTTTTCATGAAATCTATTCTTGGTTGGTTTTTTTTTCACAAGTGCCCTTAAGCAGGTCCATGGCTTCTGACCCGAATTACCCTTTGGAATTACAGTGGTTTTAAATTGGACATACACTCCAGTTCCGTAACTGGGCTTTTGGAAGTTAAAGGCAGATAGATGGTTATACCGAGGGTTACCAAAAACCCCAGCAAAACCAACCCGGGCTTCTTAACAGTTATTAGAAGTTACACACTTCATTTTAAGACACTATCGTTTCTGCAGCTACTGAATGACATAACCACTGTGGAAGCTTAGTGTTATGTTTTTGTGTTTCAGCTATTGAAGTTTGTTCTCCTGCTTTCCAAAACCTTAGCAAAGCCATCAAATGCTCTCTTCTTCTTAACAAAAACCTGTCCTTGTCCTAAATTGGTCTGTCCTCTTTGATGGAGTTTCTCACTTGAATTTTGGAGGTTGACAGCTGCTGTAGAATTGTGCTGAAGTCCTGGCAAAGTAGCGTCATCCTCCACCTTTCTGGAGTCGGTGCTTTTGGAGATTGTATTCCCTGTAGTTGTTTGTGGGGATGAACATGAACTGTATGGTGTGCTTTCACTGAATAAGCCTTGTGGGACTGAGAGGGAATATGCATCCTCATCACTCTGATCCAGTTGAAAATGATCTTCTGTGTCGAATATTCGTTGTGTTTTCCCATAAGAGTGAAGATGCAGTAAATCTGCTACTTCAGGCAGGCTGCAGTTGCTGGTGTCCTGTAATTCCATGTATTCATCACAGTTTTTCTCATTAAAACCTCTTTGCATTACATCTTCACGAGCCTTAGGTGTGTTCGCCTGCTTCCTCTGTGGTAGCAAGTCTTCTGTCTCTGTAGTAACTGTCAGCTGTTTTCCAGCTGTGTGTTCAGGCAGAGAGTGAGGAGGTGAGTTGTTGCTGGAATGCAGTAGTGATGTTGTTTTAGCAATTTCATTCAAAACAGTATCAATGGGAGCAAAAATGAGATCGCTGTCTTCAGATGTGTTTCTTAGTGCTATGCCTCCTTCACCGTGATTGTTTCCAGAGGAGTTCCTATTTCTGTGTTCATCTGTACTTCCTTCGGGTGCATTTGCCTTTTGTCCAGTAGGACTGAAGCTGAGGAAATGCTGTTGTTTGGTGGGAAACTGATCTGGCTGCAGCTCAGCCTCTTTGGGCTCTGTGTCTGCATCATACATGGGAGAATGTTTTAATGAAAGTAACATGTTACCCAAGCCTGCACTTGGATTGCAGAGAGAATCAGAAACTGAGGTCTGTGCTGCTGTCTCGGCATTAATGAAGTGATCAAATGTAACAGGAGTGTCTTGATTTGTAGCACTAATTGTGTCTGGACCTGACGTACTTACATGGCCGCTGCATTTATCAGTGTAAGGCAATGTTTCAAGCATGATGCTATCTGATCCATAATTAATAGTGGTTTCAAAATGCATGTTGTTCTTGTCTTCATTTTCCTCAACATGCTGAAGTCCAGCAGCAAGGTTTGCAGATTCTGGCAGTGTGGAGCACTTCTCAGTTCCACTCTTCCTAACAGCTTCCTCTAGTGATGACTGGCAGGCAGGCAGGTTGTCTCTAACATCAGCTTGTTCCACTTCAAAGTCTGCTAAAGAGCTACAGTCGCTCATTGTAAATGGAGCCCCCTCATCTGAAGAACTGTCATCAAATATATCTGCTGAAGCACCTCTTTCATTTGTGGGTTCTGCTTTACAGTTGTACTCTGTAAGAGGAGAGTTTTCTATTGTTTGGTAAATGCTTAAATTCTCAATATTTGTATTTCTTCTGCAGCTACTGGGTAAAATAAAATCTCTCACATCACTGGTTAGACTTATGTTGTCGCTTAGACAAAGTTGTTTATCACAGCCTTGCCTTCCAGGCATACATTTTGTAGTGCTCATGGGTTCATTTTGTGGAACAACACCTTTTCTTTCAGGAGAATCTGGTGTAGCCTTTGTGATATCAGACTGCAGCAGAGCAGAGCTGTTGCTTACCTTGCTGTTCCTACAGTCTTGTGCAACTGTACATGCTTGTGTTGTGGAAAGCGGAAAGCCAGTTTCTCCCTTGAAGGGTAAATCTGAAGAGTTGGTGTGATGTGAGTAAGAGTCAGCATTTGATCTCCTGCATATGGGAGGGATCCTGCTCTTCTCTGAGGCTTCATTATTTGCATACATTGGATCTTTCTGTAGTGAAATTTCATTACTCTTTAATTTTCTTGGCGTTACTTCCTTGCTGTCTTTGTCATCTATCCTTACAGAAAACAGCCCATTATCATCAACATTTACATTTACATCATTGCTGATGCTAGTTTTGATGTCTGAAACAAAAGCTGCTTTCTTCACGTTGGTCTCATCATTGATTTGTTTCTGGTACTCTTCTTCAGTATTTGGTGCACATACACTGCTACCAATGACATTTGCTTGCGAAGCAGAAGTTTCTGTAGGAAGAATGTATACGTTCTTTGAAGAATCCTCATCACAAATGAACAGGCTGTGCTGTGTATTGGTTGGTTTGCTTGTGCTTGCAGAGCACTCTCTGCTCAAGGTTTCATCTGAAAAAGCTTGGTTACAATAAGTACGTTCTGAAGCTGAGTTCTTCTTCCTGCACATGAGTCTCCACAGGCTTCCAAGGTAGGGTCTAGCAAAAGCACCCAGGCAAAAAGCACAAACAAATGTTATGAGCACCGAGAGGCACACAGCCAGTGTAAGGTCTTGCTCTGTTCTTCCTTGTCGCAAAGCAGGGTTAGCATCTCGGGCTTTGCGAACCAAAAATGTTGAGCCCCTTTCTTTCACCTGTATGTCATAGATGAGATATTTCTTCTTTGTTGCATTAGAAATACACAAATATAACCCTTCAGCAGCTTTCTCAGCATTGTGTATCACTAAATTATTCATTCTATCCAGTGTCACATGAGGAGGACTCTCATCTTTTGAAATTATGCCGTTAGGTGCCCACCAAGAGACTCCATTCTTATTACCTGAAATAGAAGAAAATAGAAACCAAATCTTTCTCAAAAGCATAGGATACTTGGGTTTTGGGGTCAAGTTATTTGTGTAAGAATATGCTCTGACCTATCTTTGATAACTTCAGCTATTTATTATAAAATCCATTTTCTTTTTATCCATCCTGTGTCATTTTACCAAGTATCTGTTAAACCACCATATGC
>JBAFWW010005819.1:24166-46411 GCA_036873685.1 Agapornis canus | reverse complement strand
GGGGTGGAGAGGGGAAATAATGGAAAAAAAATAAAAAAAGGTGTGTTCTTATTTTGAATTAGTTAACTAAAGGTAAAATCCTAGCAAAGGCATAGAAAAAAACAGTGTTCATTTAGCTCTTCTGTGATCTTCAGCTCAATGTTTAATTTAGTTGAAGGCTATAAACTGCCCTGTCTTCAATGGAGTATTATTATGCATTAATTGCTCTGAGTTACAAGTGTCTTTTTTCTTTAGTGAGGAAAATACCCAAAAACCCTGAGCAAAGCCTAGTTCCAACCTCAAAAAAAAAAAAACAACCCAGAAATATTAAAGGACTGGGTACTAAACCACTTCTCATTTGGTTGTGCTGCCAGCACACTGCACATTGTCAGAGACAGTACCAAGACAAGATCCCAGGATGACAGGTATCACTCAGACCTCTTGTACTGGGGGGAATAAAGAGGGAATTCTGCAGAAGACACTAGTATTTTGCTGCTCTTCCTGCAATAGTGTGAGAGCACCTCATTTTGCGTATGCTGGTTTGTGACCAGGGTCACTACCAACATCATTTTGTCACATTTATTTTTGGCTGGTTGGTGTGTTATCACGTAAGGATGGTAAAATGAAGACCAGTCAAAATCTAGCACAAATGAGATAATAATGATGAAAACACTTTTAAGTTTGACATGCACCTAAGAGTTTTTCTGTGCCCAACAATGCGTGGAATAAGATGAATATGTTTTGCAGTGCTGCCAGATCCCATAACATCTCCCAGGGACAGTACTAAGCAAGGATGCTCACTCCCAGGATTCCTACAATTGCATCAACATCCTTCCATGGAAGATTTCATGTTTGGTATTCTGTTAGAAAGAAATGTATTTTAAAACAGAGTTGGAAATAAAAAGGATGATTATGGCACAATTCTGCACAAAGCGAATGACACAGAGGGCTTCACTTTCTGTGTTACACTCAGCATCTTAACAGGTTCCTCAATGGAACTGCTACAGAGGCTGCTCTATTCTGGTTTACCTTCAACTATATTAAGATATCCTTCTGTCTCATCCTGAACCATGCAAAAGGTTAAATACATATGCCATGAACAGTTAAAATTCAGTGGATCACAGAAATTGCAACCAAGGCCAAAACATTTGGATTGCAGTGTCAGCCCTACGATAGTACTTCATGGCACAAAAGGTATCTATTTCCATTTCATAAGCATTTTTTATTTGTTATGCTTTTTGTATGTCTTTTGAAGTCCAGAAAACCTTTCAGCACAGCATGCTGCATCACCAGACAATTTTTCCCTTAGAATTTTCTTTGGATATTCCCTGAAGATTATCATCATGAAATTTGTACTGTTCCATGATTTATGTTTTTTCCCTGTGCCAAACAGATACATACTAATATACTAGGACATATGCTATCAGTATCATTTCTAAACCAAGCACAAACACACAATCTATTAAATGCCTACAAAGTTTACCATATTAGATCATTTACATGTTTAAGTGACTCCTCTCCTCCAAATTCATTTAAAGCCTGAAGAGATGGCATAAACCCAGAAACAATCAGAAGGAAACCAAGACAAAGAGATTGATTGGAAATTTTAAATTCAGAGCATTTGAATCTGAATTGCTGACAAAGATTGCAGGGTCAAAAAGAAAATCGTAAGCTAGTTAATGGCTTTCCAAAGTTAACATTCAAGATATTTTTTATCATGCAGTGAAGCTTCTTTTTATATGTCATCTTCACCCTTTTCCAACTCCTATCTGTCAGTGGAAATATAATCTTTTCTATACCAAGTGATTAAAGTTCTCAAAAGAAAGAAAAATGCAAAGGAATGCACGATAACTATCACTTTTTAAAAGCACAGTTGACTAAATATTGACCATTTGGCAGTGAGCACTGTGAGGATAAACTTCATGTCAGAACATCTTCTTTTCCTTGTTTTTATTTTTAAGCAGTGACTAACTACAGAAGCGGCACCACATTTCTGCTACCATAATTAATGTGGTGACAGCTTTTCCATTATAAATTTCTGTTTTCAGGGATTTATAACTCATCTGTGGAAGACAGTTCCAGGCAAAAACTTTTTGAAGTGTAAAGATGAAAGATCACATTAAGCTTCATGTTTAAAAGAAAACTGTACCTTTTTTCTTCAGCACAGCAAGCCAGAAGTTCAAAACACCAGTGAAAGGATAAATGGGTCTGGCCTGCTTTATTTTGGCTTCACACTGGAAGAAGTGATAGACTTTATACTTTTCACAGTACACATTAATACCAGAAGAACATTAAACTGGTTTTGAGACAGCATGGAGGCTGGCATTCACTATCTCTATTTAAATTATTTCCATTCCTTGCAAGACAAGATTGTCTCCTAAGAGTTTCAGAAATAACAATTTTCGTTTTAATTTTGGGTAAACACTGATTTCAGAAGGATTATGATTTTGCCCTTAATGACTTTTATGAAGGAAAATTTTGGCTTCATCAAGGGAATGTTTGGGTAATAGAGATAAATAGAGTGACAGTTTATTTAAATGTTGAATAGAATAAAAAAATACTGTGTCGAGAAGATTCAAAAATTTTAATATGGCCTAAAGTATATTACCTAAATCTTGCTGTGTTAAACAAAAGAACCCTTCTAAAGCACTCCTATGTGTCTTTCTTTGCATTGAGGTCTGCATTTTGCAAGGCTGCAGCTGAAATACAGAGTTATCTATAAAAACAAGAACAGTCAGGGGTGAAACCCAGAGACACAAACTATCAAAAGGAAATCTAAATGATCTGGCACCAAAACAACACTGTGTCTATGCCATTTAATAATCATTATTTTTGTAAATTGTTCCTTCTTTTAAGTATGTGTAGTAGTTTTAATGTTACAGGATACGTATAAATAATACGTTACAAGAGATTAAACCTGATGACATTGTTCCACTTCGCATTTATTTTTTATTTGTCTCTATTTGCAGTCTGTCTCTAATTGTAGGAGCCATATTTTTTCCTGTAGTTCATTTGACTTAATTCACCACTTCTCAGCATATGCTATATTTAGTATGTGATATAACTAATAATGTGTATACAGTCACACAAGTGCTTCCATTTTAGGGCCAGCTAAGGAATGTACCTCCTTTAAGTATGGGTTTAAATCTCCTTCAGATAAATATCAGCCTCAACACACAGTCACAGGCCATCCTGAACAAGGACCTGGTGCATTTTCGTCAGTGGCTTTGTGGAATGACATTTAACACATTTTTGTCTTTTTAATTTTAAATCAGACAACTTGACTGCACAAGTTAACTTCGATGGCTTTAATCTTCTGAGATAAAAATGCCAGTAGAATGCAGGGTGAAGCAGAGTTCATGCTCAGCCCTGTGCATGGTGTGTGAATGGTGCCCAGGATGCACAGACACCCCCATCCAGCCCTCCAGCCCAGCACTGCACCAGTGGGACCTGTGCTGTAGGGGCTGGACATGCCCAGGAGTGGCTTTGGGTGACAGAGAATGATAGCTAGCAAGCCAGGAACTTAACCTTTCTCTTCAGGGTATCTATCTGCTCAGGCACTACTAAGTCATGTTGCTGGACATATTGCAGGGATGCTCTAACAGATGCATATCAAGCCAGTTCAGCTCTCAGGAGGTCTACCTGTCCTGGTCCAGGGGCTCACCATGCAAGAGTTAGCCTGGTTCGCACAAGAGGGCAGGAACTGGCAGGCAGGCTGGCATTTCATTGTCGTGCTTCCACAGGGCTGTCTCTGACTAAGTTGTATTCACACCAGCCTTGTCTGCTGTGCATAACATGTGAGGTATGTATCTCCTTCACCACTGAGGTGGAAGAACAAGCCCCAAGAAGCTTGTAGGATATAGCTTCAGTAGGCTTCAGGAGACAGTCCTAGTGACAGAGGACAGAGTTCCTCCAAGGCATTTCCACTGGGCATCTTCTTGGGTTTGCAGAAGCAGCTCAGGAATCTCACACAGTAATCTTTAGTTCCATGAGTGCAAACTGCTTATGCATCTCTTGCTCTAGACTGTCTCACTTTAGCTCTTCTTAGTTATATACTTGGCTATTGGTAGTATTCATTTTAACAACTCATCTCTTCCAAAATTAAAATATAAAAAAACAAAACAAAACAAAACAAAAAAACCCCAAAACAAACAAAAACAAACAAACAAACAAACAAAAACCCAAAAAACAAAACCCACCTAACACGAGGTTTTATTTTGGCTGTTTATTTCTACCTGGCTGATTCATTTATGAACTATATGAAAATTCTGCTTTCCAACTGTACTTCATAAGCACAAGATAGATCCACACTCAGATGCACATAATCCAAATCCTACCATATCACTTCCCTTCCAAGGACATGTAATTTTGGGGAACCAGAAGCAGTGACCAGAACAAATCTAAACTACTCACTTGAATTATAACAGTGATGAGTTTGCAACTTCTGTTGTTCTACAGAAAAAGATAGATTATTCAGTTTGTACTCTCACACATTACAGGGTATTACATTTTATTGACTGTATTGGGTCTGTATGCTGAGGTTTTGGTAGTGGGGAGGGGTACAGAACTACCTCAGTGAAAAGCTGCTGGAAGCTTCCCCCGTGTCAATGCAGCCAACACCACTAGCTCCAAGATGCACCTGCCGCTGGCCAAGGCATGGCCTATCAGCAGTGGTGGTAGTGAACCTGAGGTTGCATAGTTAAGAAGGGGAAGAAGTCAATGCTCAGGAGCAATTTCAGCCAGAGACAGGAGTGAGAAGATGTGACAGAAACACCACTGCAGACACCAAGGTCAGTGCAGAAGGAGAGCAGGAGGTGCTCCAGGCACCGGAGCAGGGATTCTCCTGCAGCCCATGGTGAGGCAGCTGTGCCCCTGCAGCCCATGGAGGTCCATGGTGGAGCAGATTCCACCTGCAGTCCATGGATGACCCCACACTGGATCAGGGGGATGCCCAAAGAAGGCTGTGACCCAGTGGGCGGCCCATGCTGATGCAGGTTCCTGACAGGAGCTATGGCCCCATGGAGAGAGGAGCCTGTACTCCTGTACTGGAGCAGGTTTGCTGCAGGACTTGTGACCCCACAGGGGACCCACCCTGGAGCAGTCTGTTCCTGAGTGACTGCACCCATGGAAGGGACCCAAGCTGGAGCAGTTTGTGAAGAACTGCAGCCCATGGGAAGGACTCACATTGGAGAGGTTCATGGAGGACTGAATCTTGTGAGAGGTACCCCAGATTGGAACAGGTGAAGAGACTGAGGAAGAAGGAGCAGCAGACAATGTGTGATGTTCGCAACCCCCATTCCCCTGTGCCTCTTGGAGGGAGGAGGCAGAGAAATCGGGAGTGAAGTTAAGCCCATGAATAAGGAGAGGTGGGGGAAAGTGTTTTAGGATTCCAGTTTCTTTATTGTTATCCTACTCTGATTTGATTGGCAATAAATGAAGCTAATTTCCCAAGCTGAGTCTGTTTTGCCCAAAAAAGTAACTAGGGAGTGGTCTCTCTTGTCCTTATCTTGACCCATGAGCCTTTCATTATATTTTTTCTCTCCCCAGTCGACCTGAGAACAGGGGTAACAGAGCCTTTTTGGTGGGTACCTGGCCAGGGTCAACCCAACACATTGACATGCTGTTCTTACATGTTTAAATATCTAAACTTAGGACAAAACAAGTGCTTGAAGCTCCTGGGTTAAGCTGTTTATCACATAAAGTCTTCTACTCTTCCCTTCTCCCAAATGCTGCTCCTGCAACCATGCAAGGGAATAACTGTTGCAGCCTGCTCTTTCCTGCTCCACCTTTAAATGAGGAGGAGGGAAGTGGGAACACACAGCTGGATGCAATACCACCTCCAAACACAGAATCAGGATCCAAATCTGAGATCATCTTTTAAACACTTAAACCAAAATATTCTGAAGCTCAATTAGTGAGTGTATTTACAATAAGGGAAATTAAAGTCTCACCAGCATCCAAGGCTCTTGATATGATATAATACTGAAATCAGTTCTGTTGCTCACCTTGATATTATTATCTTCATTTCCTGTATATACAATAGTGACCTCAAAAACAAGTTCAAATATAAATAGCAGGCTCTTATCCCAGGAGCCAGGGTACTCTCACAGAACACAGCTGAAGTCAATACAAGAAGTTCCACTAAGTATATTTTGTTCTTTCCATTGTCTTTGTCATCTAAAATACATGTGCCCTTTTTAGTGTGGGGCATGTGAGTCATTTTCAGGAGAAAGTGGTCATAAAAGGCCACTGATTAGCTGTGGAAATCCTCCACTCGTATGTACCTTCCCACAACTGAAATAGTTCTGCCTTTGCTGCCTATCTTCCCTCAGCCTCGCCTTTGGGAGCTAGGATCGGAAACATGTCAAAAGGGATGATCAGGATAATCTCTGTTTTTTTCTTTAACAGGTACTGATTAAAGAAAGAATTCTTTAATCAGTGTCTTACACTGAGATTGGGTATCTTGAAATCAGAGACCTGCCAACATTCTCCAGCACAACAGTGTAATGCCATGAGATGCTCACATTAACTCAGCTGTACTGCTACAGTACTCATGCTAACATAGGCAATCACTGTCTGATACTGAGTTTCCATGCGTGAATTTTGGACCCTGATACTTTGGAGTTTTCTTATGGCTAGGTGTTAACACCATCTTCTCTTTGCCTTGTCTTCAGAATGTTCTCGAAGAAAGAGATGTATGGAAAGTCAGCAGGAAGACTGTCACTTCTGGTGACAGAAGGCTGGGTGCTGTGGGAGCAAGAGGCCAGTGAAGCTTTATGTTGCTTACTTTATTTCAGAAATGTGTTTGCATTTATGTAAATGAAGATTTGCTCCCACTGATTAATGCTGTACTATTTTTGTTAAGTCACCTCGCAGTGCAACCATCAATTCCTACTGGCTTGATAGAGAGATAAAAAATTGAATCAAAGTTCTCATTAAAGTCATCTAGTTCAACTCTGTGACTGAGGGCTGTGTAGAAATTACACTAATTTAACTAAAACCTTTTGAACTGATTTAGTTAAAATCTATGTAATTCTCATACACTGCTTGAAGAAATTTATTTGATGTATATTAATTTCAGTCACTGGGATAGATTGATAAGTTTTTACAAAACTGAGCAAGCCTCAGATTATATAAATCAATTTATAACTAAGTTGACTGAAAAACTCTCTCTCTTTACACTGGGACTGAGACTGACAAATGATGTATTTTTCTGTTATAGCTATATTGACTCAAATGATTACAGTCATGCAACCCTGATTACTGTAAAGCAAACAGCTTATATATTTACAGTGCCAAAGAACAGAAGTATGGTGATGCCATTACTAAAATATTTGCTATAAATTACTGCACAACTTTCTCACAAATCCAGAAATCTCTTATCAAACCAGAAGATTTTTTTTGCATTATGTTAGGGATTAACTCGAACACTTCAAAAGCAAAAACTGGGAGACTAGGAAAATGTCTGGAAAAGTAAATCTGTTTAACTCCTGCTGAGTTTCTGGAGTGTCAACTATTATTACAACTATGCTTTGTAATGTATGTCTCATAGGGGCCACTGTGCTACACCCTTGAAGGAAGACGTGGCTCCTGACCCAGCAAGTTTCCATCTGGTTTTAGGTTTTGGAGCAGCAGGAACACACAAGAAGAGGCCAAAGAAGAGAGGTTTAAAATCTAATGTAACAAGTCAGAGATACACTCCAATCTCATGTTTATTATAATAATAAGAAATATAAAAGATTAGGCTTGGATTTTTCCTAGTTAAAAATGTAATTTTTTGGAGTTTTTAACTCATTTTATAAGAAAAGATGACTTATCAAGCTCAAATAAAGCTCTTGCTCTCATGTATGCTATTTCAGAAGGACTAATGTCCTGGTTTCAGCTGTAATGACAGCTGAGCATCACAAGGGCTTGCAATATAAATGACAACTACTTAGCATGGTCCAGATGCTATAGTATACATTAATACCAACCTAATGGTTATCATAATGGTGAGAAAGAAATCATTAAAGAAATTGAAACCTTGAAAGTCCATCCTTTACAATTACTGATCTACTTGTGTTCTTCCATTTACACTACTGCTGCATGTCCTCCTATGGCAGTGCCTTATCTGAGGACAGGAGATATTGAAGGTTGTGTTGAACTGTTTATTACTGTCAGTTGAGGAAAAATGGAATAGCTGAGATTTGTAATATAGTATGATGGCAGGTTTGTCAAAAAGCCAAAAGATAATAGTCAACTAGGACATCCATAGGTCATGGCAGGTTCAAGTCTATGCTTAATACTTAAATCTTGATCATCCAGGAGATTTTTCCCTAAGCATAAAGCCATGGGATTCACTTACTTGCTTCTCTGGTATTGTGTGTTTACAAACTTCTCTGAGGAGAGACCAGAAGAAATTTCTTACATACACAGATGACTGTTTCATCCTTCAGGCTAGAGGATTAATCCCTTGATTTTTCCTAACCTATACCTCCCTCTTTAACAGATCTTGCATCACTTTTCACACATAAAATGAAGGCTGAGACAAAGAAATCAATTCATCAGTGTTGAATTGTTGCAACCACTTTGATGAAATTTGGTGTTTAATATCTTGGGAACACAAATTCAGTTTAAAATAGAAGGAAAGGGATGTCATGGGACTCTGAAAGGGAAAAAGGGATATGTGTCATGAGCCTCTTAAAGCATCTTCTGAGACAGATATCTGCCCACTCTCTTTTAATTCTATGTTAGACCTGCAAGCTTCAGTCTTTAGCTGTTTTCTCTAGCTCTGCACAAACTTGCAAGTCCTCTGCCTTCATGTTCTTCCTCAAGATATGAGTCCCATCAGGCAGTATGAAAGCCGTGACTGCTTGTTCCCTGTAGTGAATGCCTGTTCTCCCACAGTCCCTGGCATTCTGACACACCTTTTCAGGAGCTTACCAGGATGAAAATGTTTTGACAAACGTTTATCACATCAAAAGCCACAGGTCAGCAGAAGCACAAACATCTCCTGAGTGGCCCTAGGCAGTACCTGCACTCTCCTGTACTTTCTCCACCTGTCAAATGTGGGTAATACCTTTATTCCTAATTTTGTATCTTCCTTTCCTAAGGTTTCTTACTATAGCATGTTAATACATGGAAACACCCACACAGAAATATAGTCCTAATAGCTTTAAAATATTCTGGGTTTGCCCAAAGCTAAGACTCACCCTCAGTACCAAAGGTCTGCATATGTTTTTATATGTATGTATAATATTTAGCATAGTGAATCCCCACTCTTGGCTCAGAATCTTTCAAAGGTGCCATAATACCACTATTAGATGCTGTTTAACACCTTATTTGCTTTCAGAATCTATATTAACAGAGACCTGGACAAAGTTACACCCCTCAAAACAACGAATGCTACTCATGCTCTCAGCTGGTGAGGCTCTCTCATGGAGATCCATGTCTGAAGAGCACAGCAGTAGCAAAGGCAGTTTAAAGCAAACACAAGAAGTTATGCCTTCCCCCAGTGCAGAGGTAAGATACAGGGGTTTGGTTTCTTTTTTATTTTTGCCTCAGGTTACAGTAGATATGAAATGCTGACATGGGGTAAAAAATCATTTTGAGAAATTTAGGAAACAAAAATCTATTAAGGGCTCATAAAAACAAAGACACTATGGCTACCCTGGGGACACCCTGGATGGATGGAAGACTACTCTGAAATTTATCACTGAAAAATTTTCCTGTTCCTATACCTTTTCTTTCTATGATGCAAGATGAAGGAATTCTGTTGAGGTGAGATGAAGACATTCAAGTGCCCTTAGAGAAGGGTCATTGTGACTAGAGATCAGCTGACTGATCCATGGAATCTTACAGCAGTCTACAGCAAAGAAGGCTGGTACAGTCTTTGGGTCATCAGTGGAAGAGTGATTCAGGTGCCTAAGCTATGCTGTGAAGGGCAGAAAGGAGGGGCTCTGCAGTTCTCTTCACCCTAAAGCTGACCTTGACCTCACTGGAAGGTAACTGAGCACAGAGTTACAACCAAAGGGGGTTCCTAGGGCAGGAAGCAGACAACAGCTATGTCTTGTGCTTTTTCCCTTGCCTGCCACCTCAGCTCTCAAGGTGGTTTCCCATGCTGTTTATTCTCCTGTTAAGGTGTTACCTTCACAAACAGAATTACAGAGGCGTGAGAATGAGCACACCTGCATGTATGCACACAAGCACATACCTGCAAGTGTTTAGGGATGTCACATCTGCACACCATCAGGAGTTGATGCATGGCTTTGGTACCATTTCAGAAACCCACAGAACCAGGGCGGTGGACAACCTGGGACCCCATTAGAGCATATGTGGGTGTTTGTTTGTCCTTCTCCCACGATAGCTGCATGCTCATAGCCTGTCTGCATTTATATATTTATTTTGTTGGCATTGTCCATGGAGGTCTTAAATCACCCTAAATGAAGCATTTGAATAAGAACGCCTGAGAACTGTCAGTGTGCAATCCCACTCCACATTCCTTTCTAAGCTTTTCATCCAGCCTTCACAGTACAGATGCTTGCAGTCTGGTGTGTTATAACTTGCTTTTATTTTCAAATAGTGCATTTGTCAACATTTCAGAGCCATCCAACCTCCATCAGGACACAATGACAGCTGATCACAGGTTTTAAATAGCTGCCTGATATTTGGAAATACAGCTTTCTAAGTGTCCGTGATTAAGTCCATGATTCATTCAAAGTTGAAAGAAGGAAGGCTGTTTCTCTCCTCTGATGTACCATGGTTATGAAGATAATCTATTTTTAAAAATCTCTGACTAGCCAAATTGTAAGGCAAGAGAGAACAGTTAGTGTGCTAATGAGGGTCCACCGCAGAGCTATATAAGGAGGTCAGGTACCAACACACAGCCAGTGAGTCATGAAGATGTCCTTCAATACTGTTCACCATAAGCTGTGGCTGAATTGTCTACAAAACATTCAAAGAGCATTGGCAACAAAACAAAACAGAGCCCAGCAAACCTCTCTTTGGCCCACAACCAAGAAGTAAGTGGAGCTGTGCAGACCTGCAGAAGCAAGATCTGAGTCCAGCAGAACACCCAGGGCACGCTAGCAGTGCATCAGGACACGCAGTGCAGAGCTGCTGTGTAGCTGATCCTCACAGACAGGAGCACACTAGGGCAGTGATGGTTGTGCAATCCTGAACCCAAGCTAGAGGCAGAGCAGTGTTCACAGCAATATTGGCAGGACCAAGCCAATATCTCTATATAGTGCAGCTGTAGACACAGCTTTCAATAAGGGCTACCTTAGGGCCCTCAAGCATGTACAATTGCAGAATTTAGTCTTGCCTCAGTAGGGGCAGGCTGAAGCTCAAGAATCAAAATTAAATGTTGACTTTGTTGATATCTATCTTACTGCTTCACCTGTTCACTGGTCACTACCAGATCTACTATACAGCTACTTGCCTTATTTCCACAGTTTTTTCTGCATTTAGACATAGTTTTTATAGAGAGCAGAAAAAGTACATACTGCAATCCAATTTCCTAGTAAGCTTTGACAGCTGAGGTAACATTCCTGAAGTAAATTTAGTGTTTCTTTGTCCTAAATTATTTGCGAACTGTGAAGTATAATTAAGTTTTATAATGAACTATTTAAGAAGCAAAATACAAAGAAATGGGCATAGGATGCTACCTGAGACAATGAATACCAATCAATGTATCCTGTAACTCAGCAATTCAAGATGATTGATCTGACATCTTTTAACAGAAGTATTGTATAACTGGTTCCAAGTGTGGTGGTAAGAGGAAATATTGTTTCTATAAGCTTTCCTACACCAACAACCCTGTTTATTCTTTAGGTAAATGTTGGCCAATGAAAAGTGCTTTATAACACTTCAGCTTTACACTTTTTATATAGCACCATTTTGAATAAGTGGCAGGATGACCCATTATCATGTTATCGTAGCAGGCTTCAGTGACCACCAACCAGGAAAAAAGTTGCTTAAATTTTATTTAACCGATCTCTGACATTTTGGAGATAGGAGCTGCCTAGTCATCATACACATCTCCTAATCCCCAGATTTCAAAATCCTGCCCTCGTTTGGTACTATATCTCTCACCCAACTTAAATATCTTTCTAATGTCCTCTGAAAGTGTCTAAAGTGCCAAGAAAAACTTGTCATGCTGCTATAATCATAGATAATAAGTGACAGGTGACTGTAACTCAAGACACTGCCAAAATTCTTCATCAAAGTCTCCTATTCTGGCAAGCAATATTACCTGGTATAAAGAGAAACTGCAGCACACCCTGCATTGTCCCCTGAACTAAGGAGAGACCATACATTGATAGCATTTGACATGATGTTTTATGGATTATTTGTCTACCACAGAAGGACACTAACTGTTTGATTGACTGATTGACTGATTTGCTTGCTTTCATGCCTCAAACATTTTGTTCTTTACTAGCCTAGAGTTGTAAAGATTGACCTGGATTTCTGCAGCTTTGAAATCTGACTATAAAGAACTAAGAATTAAAATTTAAAACTGAAGAATACCTATCTTGTCCCAGTGAAGAAGAGAAACAAACCTGAAGAAAAACAAATAGGAAACTCAATGAGTTCATATTATACCCCTGACACCCCTCACTTTCTTAACAGAGTCCCATGGAATAGAAGACGACTAGCACTGTAAGCATGGTTTGGTATGAAAACAACCTTATACATCACATGCTATAATTGTTGAAATCTCTTCAAATCTTTTCAAGATTACCATCTGTTTTGAAGGACTTTGATATATGCTAAAATGTGGACAAGCCCTAGAAAAATCCCTCTACCTGGAAACGAAAACTTCTTTGAGTTCATGCAGCCCTACAGAGTATCCAGCTTTACATGCTGACAATCACTCAGGTGATGCTTGCTTGCCCACCCCACTGCCCTGTGGCAGTGCCAATCAGCCGCATGTCCT
Source organism: Agapornis canus (assembly GCA_036873685.1). Lineage (NCBI taxonomy): Eukaryota > Metazoa > Chordata > Aves > Psittaciformes > Psittacidae > Agapornis > Agapornis canus. Next base: position 33,516 of record JBAFWW010005819.1, on the reverse strand, counting down.
TGGCACATTTTCAGAGTGGCTGGGGATACAAAGACAGATACAAACTGTGGCAACAGCCTTGGTAGTGAGATTCTGAATGCCAGGAAACCACTAGAAAGCTGTAGCAGCCTGAAAGCCAGATCCTTCCTATTTTTTTTTTGCAGAGACACACAGCTCTCAATTAAATGTATATATCCACTGCATAAAAGAAAGATTACATGTCTCTTCAGACAACTGCAAAGATCGTTGTTGCCATTTTTCACTTACAGAAACTGGGAACGATGACACGAATTCCTCATTATGCTGTTCCCCACTTTGGCACAGCCCAGACTCTCTGCAAACACCCTGCACAACACAGCTCCTTCTTGGCTCTCAGTTCCTATTTGTCCTGTGCCGCTGCCACCACCAGCAGTAGTTCTGTCTTCCAGCACTCTCAGCACTTGCTTTCGTGCCAGGCAATTTTCTAACCTATTGACCTCATCCCATTCATATGCCTTAAAACTTCTTCTCCCCGCCCCCTGCCGCTTTCCATGGGAGACAGGATTACTGAAAGTAATTTAGCAGCAATCTCAGCACTGACTGAGAGAAATAATTTACCAGTCGAGGTGACTATTGATTAACATTGCTCCAGTCTACACTTTGCCATGCCTCATGACTGCCTCATACAACATAAAGCCTTTGCAATGTTGTATTGAATTTACCTCAGTAAAGGTCACTGGATCAAACACAGAGACCAACATGGAAGCAGGAATCAGAATCAAAGTTTTCTCCTTGCCAAGGATGCACCTAGAAACGGTAGCCCACAGAATTAGACTCTTTTCTGCTTTCTGTGCTCCTGTCAGTCTCCTATTTGCCTGTAGAGTAGATGACCGTCACCACAGGCTTGTCAGTAGACTGTCAAAGAGTGCAGTCTCTGGGGAAGGACAATCTGAATCTCACCAGGATGAGAGGACTTTTAAACCAGATCTCCCCTTTCTTGATTAACATCTCTAGTCTTGCAGTAGTGTCTTCTTTAACTGTTTGGGAAAGACTGCTTTACTCTGCACTGAACTCAATACCCAGAGTATGTGATAGACGGATCTAATTTGCTCCCAAATTGGCTTAGATTTAAGACAGATGCCAGAAAGCTCCCCTAGCTATAGCAGCCAGTGCCTTGACACAATAGCCACAGAGCCTTGACAACCTCTGCAAGTGCAAGGAGGGCAGTGATGCAAAGCACAGCACTGTCACCAGAGCATGTCACCAACTGGCATTGTTTTGCATTAGACAGGACTGATGCCTGAATTATCAGAGCTATACAGCTGCATACCTATACCTATCTGTATGACTGCTAAGGGTGCTATACAGATGCATTGTCTCCTGGACATTTCCTTTCCCTGCAGCAGGAAGGTTAAGCGTAGCACACTGCTCTGAGCCACAACAGATCCTGTGCTGTAACAACTTCAGAAACAAGTTCAGATGTTCAAGTTCAGTGCAGAGGTCTTTTTAAGACAATGCTCTGAGCTGCCTCCTGGTTCTCTGCTAAAGGAGGACAGAGACATTGTCTCCCAGTAGGAATGTTGCAAGAGAAAACACTATATATTGTGAAGCTTGCAGATATTTGGATAACGAGGTATGCAGCTACCTCAGACGCATTGCTAGAAAGCATATAAACCACTTGTGATTTCTAGGGAATACTGCTTTTTGATTACTATGCCTATATAGGCACACAGTTATATAGGGATTAAAGTCCCCACATTTTGTAATAGGCAAAATCTTCCTTTTCTACTTTGTGTCCCGAAGTGAATTATTTTTGAAGACACTTTGGTGACTTGTTCCATCCATCCCTAAGTTCTGTCAAGGTAAAAAATAAAATAAAAATTCCTCCATTTTGCAAAATTAGAGGTGTAGCTTTTCCATGACAATAAATCAGGAGCACTTGGGAGGAAGAGACAGACTGCCTCCTACAAAACACAGAAAGCAGAATAAAAGTACATACCCTATACTTCTTAGCTGAAAACACATTTTTTTAAGTTAAAGGTTTAATTCCATATAACCAATCATATCAGTTATTACAGAATAAATGGTCTAAACTAAAAGGGGGTGTTCCCTAAATCTGAAACTGGGTGTGAAATACTCTTTCAGTGTGTGTCTGGTTGGAGTAGCTGATAATGAGCTTTGTTAGAGCTTGGCTGCTCCCAGTCAAGATACCTGCTCCACTGAGGATGGGTGGCTGCTTTTGTATACAAATGGGGCCCATCCCAAGAAAGCAGCCATTGTACTGAAACCATAATTAGTTACCTGACATTGTCCAGATAAAACCCAAGGCAACAAAAGGATGAGTGATAAAGGCCAAAGACTCCTCTCATGTCAAAGACTTTGAGGTATCTGGCAAAAGTTATGGCTTAACTGACACCCTGAGGCATATTCCATGTGCAGTTCTATGTAGCATACAAAGAAGACCCTGTGATATTCAATGGTGATACAGAGCTGAGAAGTAGTACCACATTTATTGACAAATTAAATTACACAGATAATATTTAGCTCAATATGGAAATCACCATAGTCATCACAAAGTAATGAGGTGAACTCCAGCAGCCATATTCATGTGCGTGTTGGGGGAAAAGAAGGTTTTGACGTGCTTTTCTGCCTTGTATGTTCTAATGAAAGCAAAGTCCATGTCTGTGTCCCAGAGACCTGTGTCTGGGTAGTCCTGTAGAATATCAAAGTTTTATAGCACAGCATTAAATATCTTTTAGTGGGAGCTGGCCTTCTGACAGTAATATGAAAAGGATATTGGGACTGCCTGGGGTGTGCTGGCCTGTGCTACATGTCATTCACACGGCATCAAGAGATAGTTCTTGCCAAGGAAACATGACCAATAAGGTCAGAAGCAACAGATATGTAATAACATGATCAGCAGTACAGAAAAACTACCTAACTACTATGGTGTGCCTACCACATGGCTGTGGAGGAGAGGACCTCTCATGCAGGCAAGGCTTTACTTCTTCATTTAAGAGGCCATTTGTTACCCATCTGATCTTATCAGCAGATGACCACATTCCCAGGGGGGGAAATCTCAACCTTCATCTTGCTAACAATCACAAATTGCCATATTTCAGAACAAATTTGAGGCTCAAGGGGATCTTGCAGCATGGCTGGATAAAATATTGCATTACATAAATAACACAGGTTCCAGAAAGGACCACAAGAACATCTCCAGCTTCCAAATTGGATTCAGTAACTGATGACAGCTTATTAAGTGTGAGAATACTGAGTGTTGTTCCCTTCATCGTTATTCATAAAGCAATATTTTTTAGTTTCCAAATTTGAAGAGTTGTGAGGCTCTTTTGTCACTGAGTCATTTAAGGAAGCAAAAATCTAACTTCTTCATATTTTCAATGAATAATAATTAGATCCTCTGTTTTTCATCTTAGTTTAAGCCTGTGACTCCTGCCCAAAGCCTTCATCATTACTAAATCAGTGTGATACTGATAATCTAGTTATTAGTACAAACATATTGACGGACATTTGCCAAGCTGAAGTTTTGAAGTCTGCTTATTAGAATTGATGTCACTGAATTTTAGGAGTGGGATTTAGCCCTGAATTAAGACAACTAGGTTTTGGTGTCAAAAGCACTTAAAGTATTCAAGGAATACCTGTAGGTGTCCTGTGCTACTCTAGAGTACCTAAGTACTCTGAGCCATTCGAGGCATCCTCACAGGGTTGCTGTATGACATTGAATTTGCAAAAGATTTGAAGTTTGCTGGAACAGCAGGTGGGGTCTCTCACAAGCACTTAAAATAACACAGGATCTGCATTTAGATAACTGAATCCAGATGCATGAGTCTAATCTAGGCTGAAACAAACTTGAACTTTGGCGCCATAGATTTAAATGACTTTTTTGAGCAACTTCTGTAAGATGAACTTTGTTCTAACCATATTTGTCCATGTAATTAATATATTTCCTCAGCATTTGCTTATCATTTTACACTCATTGCACATATATTTTTAACTACCAGTGATCTCCTGTCCCAAATGGCCAGGCAGAGTGCAAGATTACAGCCATTAGCTTCACAGGCATTAAATATACACAGTCGGTATGTGCCTTGAATGGATAGGAGGTGCATGTCCTAGTCTCCAGATCAGGCTGTACACTTTGAAAACTTCACAGAAATGTCATCGTGGCTCCAGGCTGGGCACATGCTTACCCCAGCTGCTGCTAAGCAGCACAGCCTTCCTCCCGCTTAGTGACTGCTCTGTAAGTGTGAAAGATCAGGCTGACCAGCCGCAGCTGGCATTGTACTTACTGAGCAGAAGGGAGACTGCTGCTAGGATTTAAAATACATGTTTTACAGCATGCCAGTGCAAGGTAGGAGTCAATTTTATGAGGTATGGCTGATATGATGTGTCTATCCTTGATGCTTTAGGGAGCTAGAAAATAAACAGCACCAAATATGCAAGTTCAAATCATTCTACTCCATACACACATTTTACTAGTATGATAGTGTGCCTGACATTTATGTCTTCAACTAACCCTGTATCTTCCTCACTCCCAAGCCCTTTGTGATTATCAGGTATAAAAATTGGGCTTTGCAATGTACTGAGAAAACTGTTAGTTGGGGGTTTGTTTATACATGTCTGCACAACTCATTGCAGGTAATTTGGAGAGACATGGGAAGCAAGAGAGCCCCTGTCTTTCCACAGTGATATGACTTGGCTACAGTGTTGCTCATAAATTGACAACATCTACAGAATAAAATTTGTATTTAATTTTATCTTGCTTGAACTTTTGCACTGTAAAATGTATAAACAGGAGTGTTTATATGCACTGATTTTTTTATACTTTTTAATTTCAACCTGCTAAAAAAGCTGCTATAAACAAATTCTTGGACTCCTACATTTTTCACTGCTGCATGACTCCAGTAATACTGTTAAGTGAAGCCTTTCATAACCTTGTCTAAACCAAAGGGTTTCCTGGAGCACACTTACAAGGAATTTTTGAATAAAAAGTATCTTTTTCAGAGAGTCTGAAATCCACTTCACACAGAGATGCTCTAGCAGCTTGGTACTTAACCGTAGATGGGAGAGGGATGTTGTATGGCATCTGAGGCCACAAAGCCCCTTACAGGCAGCATTGAAAAGCGTGTATGATCACATCCAAACTAATTATATGAACATGAGAACAGCAGGCACACAACATTACTCTCCATTTACTGGTAAAGCCTGACTATGAAAGAGCTCATTCTATCTGTGCATATGTATGTGTGCATGCACAGATACAAACAGTGACGGCTGGTCCTTCACAGCAGACCAAAGTCAAACAGCAAGTGAAAACGAGGACATTAAAAACAACCTGCTCTGCAGTTGCTTTGGTGCTTTCTTGTATGCATTTGGATTTCTTTATTGCTATTTTATTTCAAATCAATGAGACCAGTGAGGCCAAACAAGAGAAAAAACAACCAAAGCAGTTATTCACAGTCCAACACAAACCTGTAACCAAGCAGCAGAGGAAACACCCCAATAGCAACTTGCAAAGATAAATAAGTGAAAAAAGGGAAATGGTGCATGTTGCTTAGTGTGGCTATGAGTAGTATGGGGTCTGGTGTGCATAGCACAGGCTATAAAGCACTTAATCACCTGCTCAAAGCCAGGGGTTGAAACTTTTCTACTATATCCTGGTTACACAGAAGTTGCTTTGTAGTACAGTTGGTGAAAGCTTAAAGCTACCACCACACCTGATGTTGCCTCTGAGGGCTATCAGGAAACAGAAAGAGTATCTGGGACTCCCTGGAAGTGCAAGAAGTAGCAGGTTTCCAGCTGGATTCAGGAGGCCAGAGACACATGACTGTGGAGATTTTGTTCTTTTTTTACCTGTGGTGGTTCGATTCAATCACCATCAGTGCTCAAAACATCCAGTCACCTCACAGAGACCCTGGATGACCACAGAAAGCCACAAAAGCCCTATTTCTCACTGTGGTTGAACCACAGTGCTTGTTTCCTGCCTCCTGACATTTCCTTATATAAATAGGAGCTCAGGGGATTCCCTCTCCTATTGCTTTTAAAAGAGCTGTTTCCAGGCTGTCCTCACTTTCCCCTTCCTGGACTTGCTGCTCTCTAACGACTCTGCACTTTTGACCTGTGGTTGCCTGCTTTTTTATTAAGTTATTGCTATTTCTTAAGAAAAGGGATTTCCAGCTGATTTTCCGATTTATGATAATCTGGTTTCTGAGAAGCTACTGAATGATCTTGCAGATTTCTCCAGTACCTTTGCTTCTCTGAATATATCTCAGAGTAGAGATGCACTAACTAGAGAGAATTAGTGCCCCTGCTTACATGTCTCTTTGCCAATCTGAGAGGCTCCTTCATACCAGCTTAGCCAGCTCCCAGCTGGGAATCTTCAACCTGGTGCCACTGTACGCCGTATGCTCCCATAGTTATGCCAGGCCCTTTGAAAGCTTCACGGTCATACACCTCATGCATCACATGGATCAAACTCAGGCTGATTTTTATAAACAAACAAGTCTCCAGGATGCTCTGGGAGCATGAAGCATGTTCTGGGAGCCCACATCTTGGCTTTGCTGTTCAATTGAGGCTTTGAGAGTCAACCACACCATGCTCAGGTAGTTACATAAATCAAAGCTATCAGCACACTTTTTCATCTCATAAATGTTTGAAAAACATAAGACAAAGATAATTAGTTTTAGAGCAGGATGGAAGGTTTATCCAAATTAACCAAAGTCAGCGAAACATTCCTAATTGGCTTCACTGATCTTCAAGCCAGAATATTACTCTTCAAGGCATTTGAGAGTTCTGTAAAGCTTTAAGGGAATAAGCTACCATTAAAATGCAAGCTGGGAGGAATAGGAAAGGCAAGAAGGCTTCTGGCATGTTTGGACTATGTGCCAGGGACTTAGCACAGTATTCAGCTGTAATAGGAATTCCCACAAAAGGAGAAGGTGGTAGTATTTAGGCTGTAAATAAATGAAAAAGGTATTCGTATTGTTGCTACCATATCTCTGAGCTTAGAGACCTTCTCTTTGCCCCAAGTGAAACAGAGGATTTCATCAACATGAGTTTGCTCTTGTACACTGTGACATGTCACTGTAATAAACTTAATGGGACACAGAAACAACAGGGGTCATGAACCAGTTGTCTCAGCTCTATCAGGATGCTTATTGTCCAGGCTTACTTTATTCACTGACTGTTTCTGAATAAGTATCATAACTGAATAAAGGATTGCTTTATTCCAAATATATCCACATAATGCACGCATATTTTAAGCTTTCTCCTTTCCATAGAAACCTAAATAGCAATCATTTAAAGAAGTATCGCTGAATGGGTTTCTTGTGCAGCCAAGCATGCATATACTTCTGTCTTGGCATTGTGGAAATGGGGCAGGGGATGCATATGGATTAAACTTTTGCCGGGTCAGATTTCATTTACAGGTTTCCCTGTGCATCCGGCAGTCCCACATCAAACACATCACTTGGGCACTGTAAGTCTCTAGAATAAACACCCGGGGCAGCAGGGTTTCATTGTCCTTCTATGGTATGGGCAGACATTATCCCCAGCGCAGCAGCCTCCCTCCCCACCCAGCCTCTGCCCCGCGGAGCCGCTGTCAGAAGCACGGTCCCTCGCCCTCCGCGGTCCAACTGGGTGAAAGGCAAAGCCCCAGGCGCAACCTGCCTCCTGCCTTACACAGACACAGATACAGGCCAGGCCTGGCAACCAACACCAAACACGAGTTAGCAACAGAAAGCAGCGCTCCTTTAAAGCCCCTCGGTCCAGGCTCCGCTGCGGAGCACCAGTCCCCTCTAGCGGCTGCTGACACCTTCCAAACCCCACCGGCGCTCACAAAGACTAAGGGTCGGGTCCAGGTGGGTCTTTATAACACAGGGACACGAACAGATACACACTCACATACATGCTGTATAGAAATAGGTACAAACAGGCACACACAAGGAATTTACAGTTAGAACATAAATTATTTAGGCCTGAAGGATGGGCTTTTTAGGGTCAATTGCACAGTGTTGAATACATTTATACACATGTATATACTTACATGTACATACTTACATGTACATATACATTTCTTAGTGACATTCTCTCTTTGTTGGTTTTTAAATCAGCACCCTACTATATGGCTTTTCCTTTTTTGTTTAGGTACTTGCTGTTCATAGACAGACATGAGCCAAAAGGGTTCAGAACACATAAACATCTCATTCCCAGAGCTCTTTCACTTGGTGAAGGGAAAAGGAAGTGCCCCAATAACAGGATGTAGGTTTCTCCAATGGAAAACACCAGGGAACTCCCAGCACCTCCCAATAAACTCCAGCAGCTTTCCAGCCAAAGGCTAAAAATGACCCGATGAGCCAGTAGCACCTTCGGTAAGGGAAAGGGCAACGGGGATGCCTGGAAGTGGCCCACACAGTGTATTTTAAGCATGTGTTTCTGCACATCGTGAAAGTTGTGCCAGAGCAACTCATAAGCATGGATTGCTGTGACTCCCCCGGCTGCAACAGATCCCAGATCTGCAGCACTGAAATGCTCAAGGATAAGCACATTGCAGCAAGCTTTGCACACAGGTCTCACCAAGTGCTGCTCAGGTAGAAGCACATAAAGAATGAGATAAGGACACTTGCTCTCCACCTAGTTGAGAAAAGACAAGAAACAGACATTTAAATGAGAAACTAAGGTGAAGGATAAGATTTGTGCCTGTGCAGGGATACTGTGTCAAAATAAGAAGTTTAGAAGGTGGACAGCACCCACCAGTTGATAAAATACACCACTGCTTTCTGTTTCTGCTCACTGACTCACAAATGGGTTTCATGTCTTTCCTGTCCTGGGTGGCTGCTGCATTTCACATTATTTGTGAGCTATATACTTTTAATAGCACCTAATGAGACAGCTTCTGCCGAATCTTCCTTCGTTCTAACATGTGATCCATTGTTCACATCTATAGTATTACATACCAAAAATAGCTGACAGCTACTGCCCACATTCTGAGTATATCACACAAAAAAAGCACAATGAAGGAAGAAGACAGAAATAGAAATTGTGCGTAATGCCTCGGTATATTAGGTAAAAATGTTTCTATCTAGAGATAGAAAAGTGTGTTTTAAAACAGTTTTATGAGAGGTGACTTGAGAAGTCAAAATGCAGAAAGGATTATTGCAATTCAGACTTCTGTAAATGCACAGGCGTTGTCTTTCCTCACATGATCTCATCCTATTTTTTGCAAGATTCATGTTTTATTTAGTACTCTTATGTTGAATGGGATAGAGACAGGCGGGAAAAAAACATGTTTGTAAGCTTTCAAAGAGAAAAATCTCTTTTTGAGCTGAAATGAACCCTCACACTTACAATAAGGCTAATGGGGGAGGGGGGGA
>JBAFWW010005819.1:0-24156 GCA_036873685.1 Agapornis canus | reverse complement strand
AGGGGGGGATACTAATATAAAATCTTACCCTTTAAATTCATAGAAGAGAGTGAAAGATTTTCACCAGCTCTGAAAGGTACAGCACATTTTGCCAGTTTGTACCATAAGAAGTGGTAAGTGTGAATAAATGATGAAGGTCAGGAGTATGGCCATACAGACAAGAGTAGGTTTTTAGTGGCCACCACTTCTCACCCAGCTCTGCAAGGTCTCCCTCTCCCTCTGGGCTGCCTTCAGTCTTTTTCACATCCCTGCCTTCAAGACTTGCTCCTGTTCTTCCCCCCCTGTGTCAGACCCACTCCACCTGCCCTGGACTGCTCACACAGCCTGGCTCCCCTCTCACCCACCTCCCATCACTTCTCCCCACCCACAGGTCTTGATCCCAGAAGTTCACATTTCTAGTTTCTCCTTCCTTGCCCTTGTCCTGGGCGCCTCAACCCCTTGTCCTCATGTCCTTGTCCAGTCCATCTCAAAGCTCCTCCTTTCACCAATTCTTTGTTGTCTCTGCAGACTCTGTTTGCCCTTTGTCCAACCTTATATTGCACCATCCCAGTCCTTGTCCACAGTTTCTTTGCTTCCTTCACAATCTATCAGCCCCTAAAATACCCATTATTTCCTTTCTTTACAGTCCCAGTTTTCTTATCAACAAGACCCTGGCAATGCAGTCAACAAATCCAGTCATCATTGGACTGTATTTAAACTTTATCCAGGTTTCTAAAGTCCCAAGGGAAGCCATGGGAAGAATATCAAAGAAAAAGCTCCAAGAGATCCAGTAGAGACCTTGTTTAACTCTTTTAAGATTTTGGGGATAGAGCTTTGTATGTATTAGAGGAGCAGGACAAAGAAATCACTGGAAACAGGAGTCACTTCTCTGCTGTCCTGGAGTAGAGCTGTGGAAGAATGAGTCATTTTCCAGATCAAAAGGTCTGGGAATTGTTCTTGTTTACAAGAGACGTAGATTCAAGATCTAAGCTCAAAACACACTGACTACACAGGAGATCAAAGTAAGAACATCAAATGCATCTGACCCAGCTGTAACATGACCACAAGGGCCTTTATGGTTTTGTCATGTTATGCCAAGCCATATTTCCATTTAAAAACAAACAGCACCTTATCTGAATAGGATGGGACATCACAGACAAATGCAAGTTTCACTGTTTTGCTTTGTCCAAATAATATATGTAGTTTTCAGGTTTTCATTTCTTTATCCAGGTGCTTGAATGCATAACATCTGTTGCTTTCATCCCTAATTCCCAAATGACCCATTGCCAAGTCATCAAGGATGGAAGCTTTACAGATGCCTTGTGCTCCTGGATCAAGCATGTGTCATTTACTATTGTTCCTGAGCTGCTTTGTCTCCCCAGGGAAACCTGAACAGAGCTGCAAAGAAACACCAAACAAACACCCTGTGCATAGCTGCACTGGCTACCAACACTGTTGAGTGACCTTCATGTTACAGAAGGACTGAAGGGAAACCAGCTCTGGGGAATCAAATCACAAATTCATTCTTTCCTCTAGTACACCAAGCTCCCACATCTCTGCTACAGGCCAGTGCTGCAGTAACAAACCAGGTTGGATAACTGGTTTCCAAGCAGATATTAAAACCAGTTTTTGTAACATTAATGCTTATTTAAGTATGCACATTGCAGAGTAAATGTTGAGAACATAAATGTTAATCAAAAGGTGTCATAAGTGCATGTGAAAGATCAGAAAGTGCAAAATATACTTCATGGTATCTGAATTGCTAACACTGTTTTTTTAATGATTAGTTAGCAGGTATTTTACAGGAGACTATTATATACATAACATATAAATCGTACAGCCTTCTCAGAGGTAATTTGAAGGCCTCACCCCATACACTGGTGCAACTTTGCTGAAGATTTGCCAGACAAGGATCTGGCCAATTACTACAAAATTTTATGACGGTTTAATTAATGAAATTGCAAGGAATTTTCTGTTTTAATTTATCTTATTTCATTTCATTAAGTTAATTAAAATGACAAAATATAAAGGGTCTAAGTAATGAAGACTTTGTATTTGGAGACATAGTGGCTTCAAATATTAGTGTGATTCAGCTGCAGTTTTAGGAGCATACTAGTAGAAACTCCTATTGTAAATAAGGCAAAGGCTGTGTATGATGTGAAAGAACAGAACCTGGCATTTCTGAAAACAAGTGTTTGAATTGTCTTGGTAAAGGCAGCAGCAATGACAGCTATCTGTTCTATACCTGAAAATGTTCTTTATAGTGTTTTAAAGGATGTGAGGAGTAAAGTTTCAAAACAGTTCAGTATCAGGAGACCACACAGAATGAATTCATCATCTGCTAGCCAGAGGTACGAATTACTCAGAGAGTATACAGATGAAGTCAACATGAACTGACAGGCAACTCACAGGGTAAAGCACCATTTCACATTGGTATTAAGTTTGTACCTAAGCAGGAGACCACAAGAAATTGAAGCTTTTGTAATGACAGGTTTCATTACCTCCTCAGCTGGAGTGAGAATCAAATGTATTTTGTGCTCTTCAGTGAGAAACCATAACCGTTTTCATCTTTAGATTCCAGAATAAACACAACTCAATTAATATAAAGCCTGGAAACAGCACCAAAATTTAATAGTGTTCTACAGCGCAGGTAATCTGAGGCCAGGTTTCTAGGAGGTGAGGTTTATTCTCTTGCTGGCTGAAGCTGTAAAAAGATAGTGACTACAAATGCTTGGGTTTGAAGTGAAGAAGAAGGGATATGCCATTTCCCTGCTAAACAAGTTCTGTGCACCTGTGTTTGCCACAATTCATCTCCAGGATGCAATTCATGACTTGGTGCATTCACTGCTCTGCTCTATATTGTGGCACTCATTTTTTTAGGGAGGAAGTGGAAACAGGTGGTTTCAGTTAATTTTTTGGGTTATGTTTGATGAATTGCTATATTCTGCAAGAAACCACCAGTCTTCTGTTGGATTTCATTCTGTTTCCATATGCTTTTCATTCTGTTTCCTTTTCTTCAATGAACAATCAACAAGTACTGGGTGACATGAATACAGGCATCATTTTTCCAGTATACTTTAATTACTCTGAAGTCTAAGAAAACTAAGAATCAGCTTTTCTCCTGTATTTCACCAAGTTCTTGTCTCACTGAGCAGTCACCTCATACTCTAGTTTTGCCTAGCTGTAAATCCAGGAAAAGACTATATCCTAAGAAAGTAATTGGGTATAAGCAATTGGGTATAAGAAATAAGTCTCTAGCATCTCACTGGTGGCTTTTATTAGTTGAACTATTCCTAACCCTACCTATGTAATACAGAGGTCTATTTCTGACTGAAGATGCTCATGCAGGCAATGGTAGGGCCATTTATGGTTTTTGACTGACACACTGAGCACCAGGGGCCTCATGAGGAAAGGTTCAGCTTTAATGAGTGGGTAGTCTTGCCACAGTAGGGAGTGTTTAGGAAATAGTAATGAACTTTTCTGTCTCCATCATCTTCAGCCCAAACATAGGTCAAAGTGACTCCCACAGGAGCTTATAACAGCATATAGATTCTTTCAAATTTAACAGGCTGGGATCTGTTCACAAAAGTTATGTCTCCCATTAGGGAACAAATTTCTCCTGCTGATACACCAGATTAAATCCATTTTGGTGGCTTCTGTTCCAAGGGAATGCACTGATGGGTAAATTAACACCCACTTAGCCTGGAGCTAAGCCAAGCCCAGACAATGGGAACCGCCTAGTACAGCTTCTGAATCTGAAGGCTTTGGTTTTGAATCAGGTTATTGAACATCCAGATGACAATTTCTCAAGCTCAGCTGCTGCCCACAGGCAAAGCTGACTTGGTATCTCCTTGCTTCTGCTCTGAAGGGAGCCCACAGCCAGAGTGCGGGTGGGTCCGTGCTGGACATGAGTGCTGATCCAGGGTCAGTGCATTTACATTGAGGAGTCCCTGAGCACATTATGCCCAGCATCTCTTGACTCTTTAAAGTAGCCCTGGCAGTAAGGCTAGCCCCACGTGGACAACTTATCACACAAGGCAGCCTAGATATTGTAAAGTAAGGTATATATGACAATTTATTTATGATAGTAACACTTGGAAGGTTTTTTTGAGAGACTTGTTAGAGGAGCAGAGAATTGCTGAGTAGCCCTAAAAGCTACCACTGCTGGACAGCACAAATTTCATATACACAAAGCTGTACACATAGCAAACTATGCTTTCTTTTGGAAGACTTGGAAGATTTGTTATCACAAATACCAAATAATTTAATGGCACCAAATAGGTCTGGTCCTGATTAGTACTTAATGCATCTGATGACTTATCATAAACTGTCCACCGTAATTACATTTTTTGACATCTTTGGAGAAACTATAAAATTGGTACAGAAAGCAGACTTTCACAGACAAATATTGCCAATGATAATTAAATAGCAAATTATTTCATTAATAATAATGGAAAATTCGGTTGAGAAATATAATTTACTGAATTGATAGGTATACTCAACTGGCATAACAATAGAATCTTACACTGAATATATACTCCCTGCATAAGAAGGCTCACCCTTAGAGAAATGGCATGAAATTTATTAGTAGCAGGATAGCACTAAAACTACTATACAGCTGGTGGGATTTGGGATTAATTATCATTGCTCTATCCCATAACACTTCTGCAAGCACAAATTCTTACCAGTGTGATAGAGTTTAGAAAATATATCTGTCTGTTGACTGAGGAGTGTTTAGTCTGCCAGAACTATTTCCAATAAAGGACGACACATTTTTCTGTTCTTTTTCATGGTGAAACTGCAATGCAGATCTGCCCTGAAAAATACTTGCTGATTCTGAAATCTGAGTGCCTTTGTAATCAAGCCTCATTTGTACCCTTAGTCTGTGATAACCTGCATTCAAAGTCATCTAGTACTCCACAACCAGACTTGATTTCCATCACTGCATACCCATTACAATGATATTTCTGTTAATTCAAGCCAAATAAGTTGAGACAAAAGACTATAGATTTCTAAAATGGGAGGGACTGCTTTTGTTTGCTGAGTGTTACTTACTCTGTTTTCTCACCTTCATTGGAGACGAATGACTTTGCATTAAGCCGCTGACACATCCAAAACAAGAAATCATCATCATGATAGCAGCATTTTATTCACTGGTGGGTAATAGCCTTTGTGTTCAAAATATTATCTTTGTTTTATTTGGACAACTGTTTCATAAATATTTTTATTAGCAATTTTACTCAGCAGACTGCCAGGCTTTCATTAAGGTGTATAAATAAGTTGCCAGCCCTGCTCAGTACTGCTTAACTCTGGTAGAGAAAGTCTACAGTCATAATAAACAACTTGTAATATCTCTGTGAAGCACCTAATGTGGACTGGCACTGGACCAAGAAATCTTCAGCCAACCCAGCCCAGCACTTTGGGAGGAGAGTGTTTTCCAGAGGCATTTGGCACCCATAGGCCCAGAGATGCGGTTACCAATAGCATCCAGACTCCTGCTTCCAGTCACACTCTGTCCTTATCTGCAAGAATGTCGCATGTGAGGGCTTGGCTTATGAAGATGCTTTGCTTTTTCTTACGTGTGGTAAGAAGCAAACCCATTTGCTAGTCAATAGTTGATATTTATTCCTTTGTTGAACCCTTGTCCTTGCATTTCTTTGAGTTTTAGATTTTTCTTTGTGAGAGAACTAGAACAAATAAAGTTTTCTCAGTTACTATTCTCTAATACTCTAAACCTAGCATTCAGAGAAAAATCTATTTTTCTTCAATTTTGAGTATTTATTCCTTTCTGAAAGATCATTTGCTCTAATACAGCAGAATTCCCAATGACCAGGGTGTTTTCCTCGCAACAGACCTCTTTCAAACATTCATAGAAAGGTTTCTGGATTTTCTCACTCATTTTCAGTGCCCTAAGGTCTCAGTCCTGGTCCAGCTAAAAGCTTTGGGCAAACCTCCCCCTGACGACAGCAGTGGTCACACCTTACTTGCAGTGATACCCTAGAATGACAGGGCTGGCTGCACAATTCAGGCTAGTTACATGCTGAATACTCCCATCTCTTCTGCAGTGTTTAATCCCTGGGGATCATCTGGGATTTTACTGGTGAGAAAAAGCAGCAGAGAGGTGTCAACAGAAGTGAGGTAAGCTGAGTCTGAGAGTGGAAAAAATGTAAGCATCAAGTAGAGGCCTCTGGACAGCTGTGATCTGAGGAAGGAGAGACTGCAGATAAAAGCAAGGAGGGAGTGGGGAGGAATGCAGCAGGTGGGGAAGGGAGGGGTGGAGAAAGACAAGGAGTTAGCCAGAAAACATGATCCTCAGCATCACTCAATCGGTATCACCAGTCATCTCCAAAATCTGATTGGTGTTGGAAAGCATTCTTCAACGTCTCTCCTGCCTGCCTGCATGACTTTACCAGTTAGCTATATGTTTGTTCGGAGCTGGAGAAGATAATCCAAGTAAAATAACTTAAACTGCATTTGCAACTGGAAAAGTTGTCAGGTGTCGGGGATTTTCTGTATAGACTCTGAAAATCAGTTTGTACTTTAAATAAGAATCACTGTATCTAAGAGCTTTTATCCTGGAAAATATGTTGTGCATCCTGCTAGCAGAAACAAGTATTCTACAGAATCATTCATCATTTGTCACTGGGAGATACATCACTTGCTATGAAAGAATGAGAGGTTAAAGAAGTTTCACGATGTTCAGTATTCCTTGACGCGTGTCCTCAAAAGAAAAGTTGTTAAGAAGAAAGAATATTCTGTCCTGCTTCTAATGCCATCCTCTAACAAGCTTTGCTTTTTTTAGAACTGGTACTTTTTAGGGAAAAAAAATAAAAAAAAAAAAAGAAAAATTCAGAAGTTTCCATTTGGGAAAGAGAAGGATTTGGGACAGTGTGTATTCGTCACATTGCATTTTGTCATTTTCTCGGTACAACCATTTTATTATTGTTGTGGGAATGCAGCAAAGTGCTGATTCCCTGAACAAGAGGCTGTGTAAGTTCCAGTTATGACTGTACCAACCAACAATTTCTCTCTGCTTGTATTTTGCTTGAGTTCTTGCCAAAAGTGCAGCTGCCTGTCCTTACAAAATCTATATTAATTCTCAGTTTTTTTTGAACTGGTATGAGATACGCTCCGCAGTCCAAAGCTGTAGTTACTTCATCATTTCAGACACTTCTCATCAGGGTATTGAGTGCTTCTCCCACTTCTGTGGCAATATGAATTTCATAAAACCACTAGAAAACACAAAATCACTTTGATCTCTGTGTTCACTAGAATCACCAGATACCACTGTGTTCATCCAAAGCCCAGGCTACCACTGACCTGTCAGGTTCTCCAAAGCAATTCATGAGTATGCTCTGAGTAATGGTGACTGTGGGTGGCCACTAAGCCCACTAAGTTTCCTCATTAAGGTCAAAGCTTTCGATTCCTGAGCCTGGCCTCTAATATTCAGTGGGAGGCACTGGAGTTGTTTTACTCTCTATATTAAGAGAAATTCCTTCCTACCTCTCCCTGGGATAACACTCCTCAAGCCAGCCTATCAAGTACAGCCCTGTCCAAAAATATAGCTCAATAAAGCAAATGATCCAAAAAACAGATGGTAGTTTGCAGCAAGGGTAGACCTAGAACTTGGAAATCTCATCCCTGTTTGATCTCCACCAGACTGTCCTTCCCCATGGATTTGTTTATGGACATGCTATCTGAACCTCCTGTGCTTTCAAAAGGTACCTCAAAGGCATCCCTGGAAAAACTCAGAGCAATCTTTGTTGTTATCTTGCAGGATGAAACTGACTGACACCTTGGTGTGCTACCGGTACACACATCTTAATTCATCAGTCATCTGCCCTTGCTGACAGCTGTAAGTCAAAAAGCTTTGGAGATGTGTTCCACAGCTCCTCCTGTGGAAGAACCAAGGCAAAATGTCAGTGTGATATTCAGACAACTCCTATGAATAGGGTTTGCTTGTTTCATTTCACTAGCATCATCTTCACCATACATCCAGGGTTATTCTAGTTTTTGGAAGGTTCTATGTATTGCTCTACATGCCATCACATCTATTTTTTCCTGTAGTCCCACTGTTTTTTTTTACTAAACGTAGCTGTGAAGTTCTCCTACAGTCTGGATGATGTGGTAAAAATTTTATGCATACTGCTTATTTACAGAGGACAACAGCATCAGAAGAAGCAATGTTTGCAGTGACAAAGCTCAGCAGGGACTGGTTTCTGAAACTGCTTATTTTTACAAATCCCCATCACCTTCTCCCTCAACTTGCTACTGGGAATTGTAAGGCTCATGAGGTTTTCCTGGGACCTTAAATACAACTGCCAAGCACAGTTTGCAGAATTATGGTTTTCTTTTCTTTTCTCTTTCTTTATATTTGTAAACATGAGAACTCAGGATAAGAAGGAAAGCATATCCATTCCCTTACTGGCAAACTCAGAAGGCCACGATCCCATGATAAAATCCCTCTCTACCCCAGAGAACAGTGAAACTTGTCACAGCACGGGTATTTCCTGGAACCATTTTAAGTTCAGAAATAAACAGATTTCCCATGGAAGTTTATTCAACTGCTATTCAGAGATCATTAACTCATATAGCTGCTTCTTTCCAGTACTGCGCTTCTAACTCATGTAAACACCATGTTCTTACTTCACCGTATGGGAAGCCCAAATATTATTATGATAAAGAATGCAAGCCAATAGGCAACTTGTGCTAGTGCTGATGACTACTTCCCTGGTAAACATCATACTGTTTCAGAATAATAGCAGGTAACTCTTCAGAAGTACTACATATTGTTGTTTATAGAATACTACGAAAACTGGCAGGTTTTAAAATGCTGTCAACAGACACAGAATTCACAGGATTTGGAACACATGCTCTGACGTAGCTAAATTCAACAACCATGGATATTTCCCATGAAAGTGTGAGATGTAAAACAGCAGTCAGCATCTTCTCAAGTGCAGTGCGACAGACTACTTTTTCTTCCCCAAGGAAGAAGCTAAGTGCCCTGGAAGGAGCTCAGCTGGAGCTAGGAAATATGGCCTCTGAAAAGAATGATGCAGCTGATTTGTTTCAACTTTTTGTGAGGTAGGGACATCTACACCCTGAACTCAGAGTCAGGAGAGCCACCAAATGTCTTGTCAGGGCTCAGTAGCCAGTAGCCTCTGCTTTTTATACCTGAGTGACATTCAGGATCTACCTCTCCCCAGCCTTTGGCACTCATGCCATATGTTGTTGACCCTTGTCACTGATTGAAACATTCCAGCCATCAGGCATCTATCTCTCTTCAACAGCACAGTGTACTGCTGGAACCTTCCCAACCAGTGATGAATCCTCTCACACATGTATTAAATCTTAATTGCTCCAGTCACAGGAAGTGAGATTACTCATAACCTTAAGATGAAGTGTATATGTTATTGTTGTAAGAGCATTAAGCACATATCCATGATTATCTACTTGATTCAGCAAATTGGTTAAACTTCTACTTAAATCCCACTAACTTTATGGTTAGAGGACTATGTATATGTTTGGCTTTGAGTACTCTCTACTTAAGCTTTACATACTTTTCTAATAAGGATGCACATGTGTCTATTTGCATGGATTTGCTTTCTTCTGAAGAGTGCCCCAACCAGGTGAAATAAAACCCACATGTACAGATTAAAAATACAAACACCGTGATTTTACATTTGAAGCAATGTGTATTCCTCGTGCCAAACTGACACGACATTTCTAATAAATATATGTGGCGTTTCCATCACACTGTTTCTATGGTCTTCATAGTGGTGACAAAGAAGAATTGAAGTGATGATGGTTGCAAAAATAAAAGAGCTCTAAGGAGCAGGAGACTGACCTCACCTTTCTTCAGGAAATAAGAATGCTAGCTGTCTGGTCTATGTTTATTCCAGTACATAATTCCCTTCTTGTCTACCTCTTACTTTTTCTAACTTTCAAACCATCAAAAAATAAACAAAAGGGCAAGGACACCAGACTGTGACCTTCTCAAAACTATACATTTTTACTGCCCCAGTATGTTTCCACAAGGTTTTGGAAAGAAAGAGGTAGAATTTAATTGGCTGTAGTGTCAAGTCAAGGGTCTTGTACAAAACACTGCTGTACTGTGCCTAAATGAGTCATAAACTTTCATTAAACCTCATCTGGTTCAGGTGGTGCCAAGTTGCAAACTGATCATAAAAGTGGTTCCATTAGTCTCAGTGCTCTGATGATCCTGGGAGCACCAGATGTGCCAGCAAGAGTCCTGAAAGGGTTCCAGGTGTTTCTGGCTGCCTCACTGCTTTGCTTCTAACCTGCAGAAAACATACCACTGCAGGCAATAGAAACAACTGGTGACAGAGCTGACCTGCAGAAGGAAAGACTGAAAGCATATGAGGGAGCAACAACTGTGCTTTAAATAAACTCTATTTGCACAGATGAGCAATGACATAAATATATATGGAGTTTAGAGAAAGATTATGAGCCTTTGAAAATAAAGGTCCTACTTCTAATGAGGTTTACATCATCCTGTCGGTTATAGTTAACTGTGTATTTTTGCCTTTTACTTTACCTATCACATCACACAAGATATGTAAGCTATGTAAAAAAGACTATTTTTCTTCATGAAGTTTGATTTTTCAAAGAAAATATAGAACTGTTCCTCTGTTATTTGCTGAATAGGTTAGAAATCCATAACCTAATTTTGTGGTTTTGCTTGTAGCAACTTTATGTGTAAATCTGTAATCCACAGGCCTACAAACTTCTAGGCTTTATACATGGAATTTATTCTATTTAAGACAGTGGAACTGCTGATTTGAAATGAAGTATAAATACAAGAGTTCACAGAAAATTGGGATCTATCCAAGCTGGAAGAATGGTCTAACAGGAACTTTATGAAACACAGCGATAACAAACCCAAATTCCTGCACTTGGGAAGAAACAGCACCTTGCAGTTATACAGGCTGGGGACTGTCAGCTGGAGGGCAGCTCTGTGGAGAAAGCCCTGGAAGTCGTGGTGGGCAGCGAGATGAGCATCTGTCCTGGCAGCAGAGTGAGCAACCAGCCTCCCGGCTGCATCAGCAGGAGCACAGCCAGGTCAAGGATTCACAGCAGTACATAGAAGGAGGGCAAGAGACAGCAGGTATCGGTTGGAACAAGACAGGTTCAGCCTGAACAAATGGGTAAACATTATGACTGTGAGGACAGTTGCCAAGAGGTTGTGCGATCTCCATCCTTAGAGGTTTTCAACAGTAAGGCAGCTACTCAGATCTCATGGCTGACCCTGTTTCAGCAAATGGCTGGAGGAGACATCCTGAAGTCCCTTCCAACCTGAATTTTCCTGTTTGCAAGATCATGTTACTTTATATGACTCTATATACTTTATATGATAGCAGTAGTTTGTGCTTTTGGAAAGAACACATTGTAGAAGATTTATTCAATTAAGTATATCTCCTATTAATCAGCTTCATTTAAGTGCAATCAGAGCCATATAATTAAAGAGATCACTTTTTTTCCCGCTTCTCTCAACACTGCAGCCGTCTCCTGAAGCAGCCAATGTAACTTCTTCTTGGAAGCTTAAGAGTACCCTCTGCTGGCATAACGTGGCAGTTGCGAAAATCCTCAGCGCAACCTACTGAAACAACATCAGAGATGGACTGCTTTCCCAGCACAGCACAGCTGTGCATCTCTGCATGGGGCAAACAGCTGTGCAGTAACATTTATCATCTACAAAGGAAATGCCTGGAGCTACATCGCACCACACCTGCCACAGAGCTCTTTCCCAAACAACTGGAATTCCAGATCTGTCGTCCCATTAGGATGCCTGTCTTGTCAAACAGCCTGTCAAACGCCATCTGTGTGAAGAGCTTTAACATAAAATAAAACTTATTCTGGGGACACTCTGTTTGTTTTGAACATGAACAGTGTGCAATGAATTGATAACAGAATTATGTCCTAAAAGACAGCACAGCTTGTGTCTTAATGACTCATCTTCCTCTCTTGTGAGCTCATGGGAAGAGTTTATCCAGCTTCTACAGCTCACGCTGCAATGAAACTCCTTGTTGCAGAGTTGACATCAGGTAGGAAAAATATATTTTAATCACTGCATATATTATAATGTATAATATAAAAAAGATACAAAGTTATGAAGTACTTGATTTGAAAGGTCTTTGTTTATGTGTACTATGGCACATAGGTCTCTATCTGTGAATGTATTTCTTTATAAACGTAAGCATTTAGATGTCTAGATGAGTAAATGTAAAAATACAGATGAGACACAACGCTTTATTTCCTAATTTTATTACTAAGGAGAAGCTGCTGCTTCAGTCCAGGCTCTAGCACAAAGAGCATTAAAGAGCTCTGAGAGGCTGCCACTGACAGTGGATATCACATCACCCCTTTCTGGTGGCTGCTTCACACACCTAATGACTTCCCACATTCCTTTTCTCCATTCCCAGTGACCTGTTACCCTACTTGCCAACGTTGAGCAGCCACAGCTAATCTTGCTGTTACTTGATGAATAAACAATACAATAACTTTCTTATAGCACCTTACAAAGTCACTAAGGGGATCCACTCATAGAGCAAACCTTCTGAATCTCCCCCAGAACAAGTTAAAGTTGATTTTGGTACTGAAACTACCTGTTTAAAACTACAGCAACTACATTGCCACTGAGAGTTATGATTAGCTATCTCCTTTACCTAAATGCATTTCATAAGAAAATGTCAGCTGTTGCTAAGCTTTTTTAAAAGGTAATTTCTGTCCTTTGCTTCAGTGCTTGAAAACATGACACTGCCTCTTTTCAATGTAAAAGTGAACTGAAAACCTGCATATTTTGTTAAATGTCAGTGACAAATCTCAGTTCCATGACTGTTCCTCTTGCACCTTTTGCAAGGCAAAGATCTCACAAAAGACCATCTTTTGTGTGTGTGCATTACCACAAGCACTATGATCGCAGCTGCACATAGGAGAGTTCTTATTTTTTGTGCTAGAATTACTAGCAAATGACTA
Organism: Agapornis canus; assembly: GCA_036873685.1. NCBI lineage: Eukaryota > Metazoa > Chordata > Aves > Psittaciformes > Psittacidae > Agapornis > Agapornis canus. The sequence goes on along the minus strand of JBAFWW010005819.1, from coordinate 11,181 downwards.
CCTGACAATATGTTCCAGTAAATAAAATAATAGGAAATGATGGAAAAGATGCTACCTCAGCAATTCTGTCATCAGATACTGCATTTCCAAAAGGCACAGAGAGAATAATTCCACAGTGGCAAGGGAAGAGGAAGAGTAAGATGACTCACAAAGTCTCTTGTTAGAATCCTGATTAGCTTATTCACACATCCCTTTTCTAGGCAGCCTTTTTTAATGTAGAAAAACTAACAAAACAAAAAACCCCAAAACCAAATGCATAATATGTAGGCTACCTTATACTACAAGAAAAACTACATACTGGAGAGTTCCACTGAGTATGAGTTGATGGTAGTTTCTAAATAGAACTGTGCAAGCCTATGCTCTTTTTAGCTGTATTCTGTAATCCCTCTTTTTGCTCCCTTTATCTACCACCACAATGCTTGCTTTGTTTGCTTGCTTCCATTAGCTTCAAATACTGTACCTGAATGGTTCTTAGCTTATTTATGGCTGTGAAGGTCCTGCAGAATATACTTATTTTAACTCTTATACTTGCCTTGAAGCTTAGAGACAGCATGTAGAAAGGCTGCATCTAGGATAAACATACTAGCTTTCCCTCTGAAATGGCGTAAGAGACAATAAAATTGATTGTAGAATGCTTGCTCTGAAGGACTGGAAGGCATTACACACAGCAGTAGACTGTAGTGAAAGTCATGTATTCTTCAATTCCAGAGAGTGCTCATATAACAACTGTGGGCCACTGCATGCAGGTGTTAGCCAAACTTAATTTTCATCATTGTATAAACTAGCTTACATACTTAATCCCAAGTATATGAAAAAAAGACTTGTCTACCTACATTTGAAAACTTGTTTGACATAATTCTACCAATAGAGGACAGTTGGTGGGTGCCATTTTTATTGGTTTGGGGGTTGTTGCTGTGTTTCTGTTGTTGTTTGGGTTTTTGTTTGTGTTTATTTTGTTGCTGGTCCCTACCTTGTGTCCCCCCCATACATTCCAGCACAACCAAGTGCTTAGAAGGCTCTGGATTTGGGTGTTTGTGGGGGATTTTCATTTGGTTGGTTTTGTGGGTTGTTTTGAGTTGTTTTGTTTTGTTGGAGGCTTTTTTGGTGGGGTGGGTTTTGTTTTGCTTTGCTTTCCTTTTTTCACTGCCTAAATGTAAAACATATTTGGCAAGACAGCAAGGTATTCACATCTGAAAAATGTTTAAGGCACATTCCAACAAAATAAACTTTTATTGAATGCAGTATTAGGCATTCTAATTTGTGGGAACAGTGCTTCCCCGCCCAAAGAGATTCCCTTTGACAATTTCTAAAAGCTGTATTTCAGTTACAGAAATATTTCTCAAGAAACACCAAACTTCAGTCTAAATCCTTCTTGAATTACAGTGCAACTAAGTTCTTCCCAATTATGACAGTTTTCAGGAGGCACTAGAATGAGAAGCCTGCAAGTGGTTTACAATGACTGCCTAAAATGTTAATTCAAATTTTATACTAAACCCCACCTACACTGTTGTTCTTGAAGAATTATATAAAAAGTGTCATTTAAGAATAAAGAAATGCAGCTTAAAAAGAAATTTATCACCATTAAAAAAAAAACTTAACAGCAACCTGCATATATAATACCATTTCCACAGTATGTCAGCTTGCAGAGGCTTAGTCCAATAATTTAAAACTTTAGATAGGAATGTCTTTTGGTTCTGAATGCAGATCATAAGTCATCATGTCCAATAGGTGAAGGCTGAGTTGTTTCACTTTCTACTTTGTCTCCTGTGAAATTAAGTATCATACTTAGAATACAAGTGTGTTATTAATTATACCATACAGTTTTTGACATTAAGAATTTTTTAGAGAGAAACCCAAATCAACATATTTATCAGATGAAAGAAGCAATAAAGCCATACAGAAAAGCTACTTGCACCATTTTCCTAGTCTAAGCTTATCATATTGTTTTTCTAGATGCAACAAAGCTTTTCAAATAAGCTGATACGATATTGTTAGTGGAATTAAAAAGCAGCACAGCTATTTCTATTGTAACCTTTTTTTTTCAGCAACTGACAGTGAACTTTCTCCTTTCCATATAACCTGTCAGAAGAAATTCCAGTATTTGTAAGCAAAAAGCAAGTATTACTCAAATTTTTTTCTATACAGCAAATTTGCTCAGTTAAGATGTTAAAACAGCCTTTTTTAAAAAAAAAAATACAAACAAAAACCAGGAAATTTTATTTTTATATATTGGTAAAAGCGTTAATCTAAGAAAAGAGCTAACCAACTTGTCAACTTTTCACTCTGCCTTTGTTCTTATAAAATGTCAGGCCACATTAAAAATCATAGTAACTGCTATCCTGAGTATCTGCACAGGGAAAGTACATAACTGATTTTGAAGGACTAACAAAAGTGAGCACTGAGAATATAAGGTTTGAACTGAATGGCCCCAAGTAGCAATACTACATAGATCTTTACAACTTAGTACAGGATGAAAAAGCAGCCAGTGGTAGGGCAGACAAAAACAAACAAGCTAAGAACGAAAAAGAAAATAAAGTTACAAAATTGTCTCTCATCTACCCTCCTACAATCTTTATTGCAAAAGAATCCTGCATTTCACTTTGGAATTAAAAAAAAGGCCTAGGTGGAATAATGAAACACTAATGAACATAACTGTTCATTATGTATCACCAGAGAGCAAATCACACTTGCATTTCTTGACTGAAGGTATAGTTTAAGTCAAGGTAATCAGTTCTCTGCTACTGAAAGATGGATGTCTTCTCCATATTCACCTTCACATTACTTCTGGCACTTCTGTGATAATAAACAAATTCAGCTCATTCATCCAGTTTTATGAGATTTCAGTCAGCTGAAGTAACTTGCTTGCAACCAGATAAATCCTTAAGTCATTGTAATTAATAATAAAGGAAAAAAGTGGGGAAGAAGACAACCTCCTGTCTATTATAGCAGTAATTTCCTACTTCACTTTATGTAATGAAGAGACACTTAAAGTGATCCACAAATATGACCTTGAGTTAAGCAAAAAAAAAATAAATAAATAAACACAAGAACAGGATGTTAAAAAAATCCACTGTCTTTAAACAAGAAAACATGCATGCCAGAATATAACCTACACCACAAGCACCTGACACAGACCACAGCTGTAGGAAGATGAGAAGTTGTACAGAAGAGTTTACAAGCGACTATACTCTCAGACAGAAATATAGCTCCAAGCTGTTGATACAGCATATTTTAAAAAAATATGTCATTAAAAAGCCACTTGCCTGGTTTTACCATTTGAAGACATGCTCCATCCTTCTCTTCAAACCCTTCTGAACATACACACTTGTAACTACCTGAAGTATTAACACAATCTTGATTCTCTTTCACGCAGACCTTTTCGGGAAGGTTACATTCATCTATATCTAGAGATAGGACAGGGAAAGAAAGAGTTCATTGCTGTCATTTTGTGATAAAACGTATTTGTGGCTCAATCACATAAAATTCAGTTCAAATACAAGGAACACTGAGGAGCAGAATGCTGTTGCAACAGATTTAACTTCTGTTAAAATAATCTGTTATAGTTCCTCATTATTTAGCTTGAGTTTCAAATTTATCCAAAGGTTACTGGGGCTTTTTGTAAAAAAAAAAAAAAAAAAAAAAAAAACATTTTGCAGGCCCCTATGTGAAGAAATAAGCAACAACACTCAACCTACTGAAGACTTCCCATAGTCATTTCCTATTGATGATATCAAAGTACAACTAAAGGGAAGGAATAATGTAAATACTATGTCACTATGGTTCACATCTCCTTAAGATCATGTGTGCCTTTTGCTCTTCCCCACAGAGAAACTCTAATTTCAGTCTTTTTACTATCATTTCATATGTTATAATTCACTATGAATTAATATCATTTGAACTTAGACATAAATGGATTAACAGAAAGCCAACAGAACCCTCTTTGTGCTACTTCTTTTCTGTTATAAAACGAATACAGATGCATGCATCTAACAGAGTGGTAGTTAACTGACAAGAGACTCATGTATTTGTTTCCTCTAGCCACTATAAAATACTTTGTTCCTTTTTAGGAATATTCCACCTTTAATCTTTGCCATGGATATTAACTCAATAATATAAGGGAAGTTATAAAGAAGGTCTTTACTGCTAGTACCACAACAACTGGCATCATTTTGAGAGGCTTGAAAACTGAAGCAAACACGAAGGCACTTAACAGCTCCTCAGTGTGGCTAACCAAGAGTGAGCTCACCATGAACTGCTAAATCCACCAACCTGTACATCTTTCATCTTCCTTCATGTACCCAGATGCGCAGGTCTTACACTTGTCAGAGCCTTCCCCTGTGCAACCTATGCAGCTGGCATCACATGCTAAAGATAAAATATTTTAAGCACAGAATTCAGATATCTGAGTTTTAAAGTGCCACCTTTAAAGTCAGTTAGCTTCCCAACACAAGAAGTCATAGAATCACAGAACAGTTAGGATTGGAAAGGAGCCTAAGATCATCTAGTTCCAACCACCTGCCATGAGCAGGGACATGTTCCACTAGACCAGGTTGCTCAAAGCCCCACCCAACCTGCCATCACAGCACCCACCCTTGAACACTGCCAGGGATGGGGAATCCACAACTTCTCTGGGCAACCTGTGCCAGTGTCTCACCACTCTCACAGTAAAGTTTTCCTAATATCTAACCTAAATCTGCCCTCTTTAAAGCTGTTCCCCCTCATTCTATCACTCAATACACTTGTAAAAAGTCCCTCTCCAGATTTCTGGTAGGCCTCTTTTAGGCACTGGAGGGCTGCTCTGAGACTTTCCTGGAGCCTTCTCTTCTCCAGGCTGAATAGCCACAACTCTCTCAGCCTGTCTTCAAAGTTTGAAGAGATGCTTCAGACCCCTGATCATATCTGTAGCCCTCCTCTGGACTCAATCCAACAGGTCAATGTTATTCTTAGTTTAGGGGCCCCAGAGCTGGATGCAGTACTCCAGGTGGGGTCTCACAAAAACAGAGTAGAAATAAACAGAAATCTCTTGCTTGCTTCATACTCCCCATGCATAGTCAGGCCCAGATGACATTGTATTAAATGCCTGCTGGTACCATGCCCTTTCTAGCATTACATCTGGCATTACATTAGGTTACAAGATGATAAGGTGCAACAACAGATTAAAAAAAAACCTTTGCATGAGAAAGATCCATCTGTGTTCAAACAATATTGGTGATCTTTGCAAGGAGAAGCAGCACACTCATCTATATCTGAAAGATAAAAAGTACCAAGTTACCTAAAATAATAATGATTAAAATAGCCAGATTAATACTTAAATGCTGTGCTTTGAGATCTTGTAAGAACTGGTCCACAGAAGCTATAAACTGCATTGAGAGTATTGTTACCGATGAATTGAGGATCAGATATGCAATGTGTCAGACCTAAAAGTAATGTGGTAACATACACTGTTTTGTTCAGCTTAACATTAACAAATCAAAACTGATCCTCAAGAAGATGTTTTGTGATGACAGTAACCAACATTCAGAAACTCAAGAGCTCAAATTGAGTAAGAATTCCAGAGCACCTGCCATCCTTGCTATTTTCAAGTCTGTGTTTTGCGTGCATTTATGCTTTTTATGCAAACAGCATAACAAATAAGCAGACAGACTACTCTGGAATACTGTTGATATCTCTGCCCCTGTACTGCCACGCTATGGAACTTTTTAAGTTACACATATGCATACACATACACTGCTTTTTTTTTTGCGTAAAGCAAATTGAAGAAAGCCAAGTTACAGTTAGGACCAGTCAAGCTGAAAACCAGTTCTACCTGGGAAGTTAAAACATGCTAGTCTGGTTATTTCAAGGAAAGGGCACACCAGTACTCACAGCTTAAAAAATTCACACAGAAACAGATTATTTCTGTCCCCATGCTGTTTATCTCATCATGCTGCTACAGACATCATTCATACTCATTACTCAATTTATACTTTATCAGCTGCAATGATAAATTGGAAAAAACAGCTGTACAAAAGACAATACTGGAGCATCTTGAAAATGCTCTTGGAGCATTCAACAGTTACCTAAGCAGGTACTGCAGAAGCTGCAACTCAAATTCTAGTTCTCATTAGCACTTTTTAAAAGAAGCAGCATTCACACAATTTCTAAGATCCTGTTTCCAAGTATCACGTTAAGGGTCAAATTCAACCAGTTAACGGGAATGCGCTACTCTCCTCCTTATACATTCCTGCACTGGGAGTATTTTTAGTATTTGGAATTCTCCTTAAGCTTTTCATATGTCTCTCCACTTAAACCAAGAGAAATAGGCAGGAGATTAATGGAAGCACTGAGCTTGTTGTGTCCTAGTATTTCTCTGCAACAACAGGAATAGTATGTCCTGGTTTTTAGCGAAATGTCTGAACTCTATTAGGACTGAACATTTATAAACATACAGTAATATTAAGACATTTTCACAAGTACTACAAAATATGTAGATAAGATGACGGGAATTTTGCAGTAGTTGACAAAAGAGTATAAATTGAGAGCAGGGCACTCCTTATCATTCAAATAAACACAAAATCCATGTCTTAAAATGAACACACCGCTTGCTGCTAAACGTATTCCACTAAATTAGAAAGACACACAGTGAACAGTTTGATAAAGACAACTATAATCACATGGAGATCAATGGGGAGGAAATACTACTTTCTTGCAATATGAAACAAGTTAGGGAGAAAGAGACTACAAACTATAGAAAATCTAAACTGACAAAACACTTTCATAAAAACCAATAAAACTCAATGTGACATCATCTAATCTCAGTAGCAAACATTACTACAAGACCTGTTTGAAGCCTACCAAGCATTACTCACCCACACAAGCTGCTTCTTCGTTTTTAATCCAGCCTTCTTTACAGTCTTGGCAGTCCTTGTTACTTGAACCAGTACAAGTTTTACAGGCAGTGTGGCAGGCTGAGATAAAAGAAAACTACAATCTGAGCTTTGTTGAGAGATTCTAAGACGAGTCTGGGCACACAAATTCTCAAAGAAAACCTTATTTAGGATTCACTGGAAGGTATGATCTTTTAGTAGCTTGACCCTCCCATTCTCAAGATTAAATCTTGACTTTATGATGTTCTTCCCTCATGACATTGAGGAATTCTGCTTCTTAAAGCAGGAAAAAAAAAATATCAATGACAGTGTGGACGAATGACCCAGCAAAACCTTACACTTCCACCCAGCTGACTGATACGTCATTTGTCATTTATGGTTAAAGCTGAGTGACCAAACTGTAATTGTATTTTTTTCATATTTGTCAGTTTAAGCTGTTTCTAGTTTTCTTTACAAAAACTGAAGACAAAAAAAAAAACATATCTAAGCACATGTCAAAGACTCTGTTACCTGTACAAACAGAATGTGTCTCATTTCTCAAGGTACTGTAGTAACCATTAGAACAGTCCAAACAAAAGTCTCCTGTATATTCCCTGTTACAGCTACATGTGCCATCGCCACCTCGGGTACCATCACCATCACAGTGTCCATTCCCATGGCAAGGTCTTTCTGATCCACCACGACAAGCTAAAAATGATCAAAAATACTTTTAAATCAGATGCTAAAGGGAAGTTCAGTTATGAATTTAATTTTGGGTAAAGACCATGGCTTAGGATTCTATCTATTTTCCTAACTTCCTGGCTAAAGCTGGTATCTTTATTTATTCTGGACTTCTGAGAATGCTCACACTGCAGCTGGAAAAACCTACTAGCAACCATTTAGATTACTGGGAATCACCACAACTTTTAGAGATGTAAGAGGCCAAAGCTGACCTCTAACCATGGTTTAGAGATTTGTAAATTATACAAGCTTCAGGGGCTAAAATACATCCTTTAGATCACATTTGCATTGAATACCTTACTTTCATCCAGTTGTCTCCCACCTACTTCTGTCCAATTTCTCCCACTGCCTTTTTAATTAATCCTCAGTTATAACTTTTTTTAATTTAATCTCTAACTGTTTTCTGGCTATGTTACCCTTGAAACTGGTCAAGAACTGTTGTCTACATAGCTTCTGAAAGGCCACATAAAACCAGACACAACGCCACAGGGAGTGTGGATGTGAACATCAAGGTAGCAGGCAGGTACATACTACACAGCAGTTGGTGTCTCACACAAAATATTTTACTTCACATATTCTTCCATGTCATGAAAGGTAAATCCCATAAAAAGCATATATCTGCTACTGTATTTTTCAAAAGAAAAATTACCAAGGCAATCTGGTCCATATGTTCCAGTCGGGCAGCAAACTTCTATTGTTTCTATACAAAACCACTTAAACAAATCAGGATACTTCTTCTTTCTGTATATGAAAGACATTTATTTATCAGAAAAAGAATAATGATTATTTAAAAGCCAACTCACACAACTGAACCTGAACAATGCAGTATTGCAATATTGCAAGTATTGCAAGTGACAGATTAGGAACCCTTATTTTATGTTCTAAAGACAACCTTACTTCAGGAACAAATTTCTAGAAGTCTTTCAACTTGAGATGAAAGCAGTTTTATGACAAAGGAAAACAAAAGAAGTAAAACCTTCAAGTTTTCCTATGTTAGTTTGCCTCAACACCCCACTGGTAACTAAGTAGAGGGTGAATGAGAAGCCAGACTGTTTTGGTTCAACACTTCTGGAACTGAAAATAAAAAGAACACAGTAGAGCAGCACATGCTATTAAAAGTCAGCCTGAATGCAATGGTAACTCTTGAAGGATAATTAAGAATTACCTGCACTGCTACAGTTCAGGCACAAGATTTAACATCAGTTGCTCAACTTCTTAGATCATTTACCCACAAAAATATCTCCATTAAAAGAAAAAGGAAAAAAAAGATACTTACAGTTTGAACCACCATTTCTCTATGTGTTCTTCGTGTTCTTCTACCATGTTGTTACATTCAAAGTTACTACTGTCACACAGTTTCTCTATGATCTCTACAAGACGGATTTCACTACAAGCAGAGAAGGAAAATCATAAGTTTAAATTAAACACAAATTAAATAAGTTTAATTTAAATACTTGACCCCACTCAAGAAATGGTAGAGAAGCTAGACTTGAGCCTAGAATACTTAGTAACAGTTCACAGTGTGTTCTAAATTACTTCCAAAACAAAGCAAATATCAGAATAAAGAACTAATGAACCTTACAAACTAGAAGGATGACCACTTTAACCACTTTGGCTTCCTTGCATTTATTATGCCTGCAGATTATAGGTTTGATAGATTTTCACCTTTCCAGAAAATGCTGAGTGCAGTATTTTTCTCCTAAGTTAAACACTGAGTTTCATGTATCGTTAATATCTGATAGAAGCCCACAAAGCTCACAGTAACTGAGGTTCAGAAACCCCACCCTTACATCTCAATGCTCCAACTATGATTAAAAAGTGTATTTGAAATGTGGAAGAAAGATACCCAATCATTTTGCTCAGTAGCCAAACCTATTTATGAAAAGGGAACAGTAATTTGTACCTCTTCTGGTTTTGTGTTTGGCACTGAAATAGTGAGGGCTCTAGGAAGGAGATACTCCTTTAATTCCAACCCAAGAGTATTGCAGTACTCCACACCTTCTATGACTAGTGACCATTATTTAAGATCCTTATTTTATAACTTTAATACTATAGAAAAACCTACCATGATAAATGACAGCATTAACTTTTTTTTTTTTTAATTGAAACTAGGCAAATAAAGGCATTAATAAGGGGTTTCAGTCTTTGCTGTAACCTTGACATTACAATGCAATGTTACATTTTAATCAGTAAGAATTTAAGGCTTGGACATGTGAAGCTTTAGCTGCAGATTTAAGTTCCAGACAAACACCATTGCAGTGTTTGTTACACACAGTGGACATGAAACACAGCCAAAGCCGAAGTTCTGAGACAGCTTACCTGGACTCATACTTTGACAGAGTCTTTTCTTCCCAAGCAGTGTTTCCACCACCAAAGTTCTTTTTAGCTGTATCTGCTAACCCCTACAAGCAAACAGCATCAAAAGAATGCAAGTTATATAGAGTTTGAATCTAACAAAAATTAAGGGCAATAGTAAATGCTTGCATGAAAATTGCAAAAAGTGCCATGCAGAAACCTCAGTGAAGCTCAGAAGCTCCTGGTCAAATCGCTAAGTGAAAGAAACAGCTAGTGACAACATGAAATGTGAGAAAGTGTAAGTGATAGCATAACATGACTCAATTTTCATAATGCGTTAACAAGGCCTTGTTACAGTCCTCATTTACATCAAAAACATACAAGCATGAAAGTTTATACTTTTGTCCTTTAAGCTCTCAGGAACTTTATTAATCAATTGATCATTCAATTTATATGGCAACTTGAACCAACTTGACCATGTTGTAACTTAAACAACCAACCATACAATAGGATAACTAATCACGATCAGCACAACTTCTCCAAGTCACTAGGCCAATGCCTATCAAATCATACTTTGCACTAAATCTCCATAGTTGAAGTGATCTCCAAAAGCAAATATACGTACAAAGCGCATGACCTTTCCCAGGTTAGACAGGGCTTAGAGCAACCTGATCTAGTGGGAGGTGTCTCTGCCTGTGACAGGGGTGCTAGAACTATATGATCTTTAAGGTCCCTTCCAATCCAAACCATCCTATGACTTTTAAGTAACTGTCACAAGCTGAAGCAGCCCCTCGCTGCCTGCACTGAATTTACTGTGCCGTGATGTAGGACTGCTGAAAGTGGGAAGGGACAGGATTTTAGGGGCTCCCCATGGAGGCAAGTGTGGTACGGCCAGTACAGCAAATCTTTCTGCACTGAAGTACCAAAGCATTTTTGGTAGCAAAGCTCGAGGAGCTATGTAACCTGCCGACCAAAAGGAGTACAACTCCTTTGCAGGAGGGAGCCACAGCCGGGAGCAGAAGGCTGCCGTGTGCCGGCTTGGCCAGCCGCTGTTAGTACCGGAGCACCAGCGGGAACGCTCCCGGAGCCCGGCCGAGGGGCAGCAGGAGCTGTGGGGCAGAGATCCGAGCAGCCCCGGGGCCGCAGACCCACAACGCGCCGGCCTTCGTCCAGGCTGGCCCTCCTCCGCCACAGACCGGGCGCTGAGCCGTGTCACTGCACCTCAGTCGCACCGCAGGACCGGCGGCCGGCTCCTCACAGGGGTGTCTCCGCCCGCCGCCCCCCAGCCCAACCCCAGCCC